>CM076576.1:32434881-32656116 GCA_034641835.2 Pinus albicaulis
CGCTAATGTGGCGGTAGGGGAAGGTAAGGTCCAAGGGTCCGAAAAATAATGAGTTCGAAAGAACTCTCTTCGAAGGGGAGCCTTGGAGGATGAAATAGCATTAATATGCACCGTAGGAGGAGGAAGATCGAAAGTACCCATCAGGGAAGAATACATTCCAACTCCTAGATTCTCAACAGGCGCCTTAGTATTATCCAACTTAGGAACGGATGAGTCAGAAGGCACATTCAGGACTACCTGAGGACAGTCCAGTTGATCCATTGTAACGATCCTCCCTTCGTGGGGGAAACATATAATTCGAAATAATGAGGATGCAATGGCATCCATCTCATATATCCAGTTCCTCCCCAACAGAAGGTTGTAGTCCAAGGCTGCATCCACTACCTCAACCTCTATGTTAACAGTTTTGCCCCCAACACATATGGGCAAAGCCGGGACAATACCATGGGGTCTGTGAGAATGACCATCGAACGCAGTAAGAACAGTGCTATATGGAACATCTTTTGGAGATCCAAGTGTCTTCCAGCATGCGAGAGACATCACGCATGTGGAAGCACCCTCATCAACGACCGTTCGAAAGATATTGCACTTCCGATACGACGATTTAATATGGAAAGCCATGTGATGAGGAAGTATCTTCTTAAAATTATTCATATCAAAAGTAATCAGAAGAGAATTTTTCGGATCAATAGCCCCAATGGCAGTGAGCAAAGCACTGCGCTGAGCCGGACAAGACTGGAGTACCTCTAAAGCTGACATAGCACAAGGACTCTGCGCCAGATCTTCTACAATCGAGTAGTTCTGGGTAGCCCTCGCATTTGGATTGATCGTTGACCGCTTAGAAGATGCTTTTGGCATCCGAGGCATAGACTCAACAGTAGGCTTCGTGATGTGAAGCGGCTCAGTAGCATCAGGAACTTCCTTAGCTTTCGAAGATTCCTCTCCGCCATAATCATGGGATCTCGTAGCGATATCCGCGTGAGCACTCATCATAAAAATGTTCGATGGAATTTCCCCTTCCTGGGTGCCCCCGGAGGAAGCCCCAGGATTTTGGTTCGCGCCAACAACTAATTGTTGCCCTTGGGGAAAAGGGTTTGTTAACACAGCCTGGGAACTAGAAGAACCCTGTTGGGATAACAGGCGCTGAGCATCCTGAATTTTAGGGCAAAGGTGTGTGAGATGGTCTCCGGCACAAAGCTTGCATGGAAACTTCACTTTCTTTTTCTCCTTTTGACCCTCACCAACACGCTCGTTGGTTTTATTTGCATTGCCCTTCCCGTTCTTGCCCTTCTTCTTGTTATTACGTCCCTTCTTCTTCCCATCGGATTGTTGATTTCCTTTGGGATCGGGAAGTTTGGGCAGCATTTATGGACAAAGCTGAAGGTGATGAATGTCAGCGAGCCTGGCTTGACAGAGGAGAAAAATGTAAGACAAGCTAGCTATGATTGAGAAAGCGGTAGGGTTGCACCACCAAATGGCCCGTCAAACAGAGAGCCGTCACCATGTGGACGGGTTGCACATTAAATCTAATTTGGAGCGAGGAGCATTGGGCAGATACTTATGGAGGACCCCAGACTGAGAATAGATCAACTCAAGCTGCTGGGCCCTAAAAATGGCCTGCTCCTCAGAAAATACCCCGGAGAGGGATACATATTTTGAAATATCTGACTACAGGGATTTGAGAAACCATTCCAAAAGGAATTCACCTGGAATATGAGCTTTAATCAGCCTCTTCCTTCTCCTCCATTCTTGAATGTGATCAGAAATGTGGGTTGCATCGTCCTACTTAAAATTAGCTAGGAGTTCAGTCCCAGCGTCATACCGGACAAGCAACTGAAAATGGTTTAGAAATGTAGCCCATTGATTCTCCAAATGTGGCGAAACTGCCCCCGGTGAGCTCAATATACCATTTAGCGGCATTTCCCGGTTAAGTGCGTTGAAATAATCTCAACCTAATCGGAGTCATCGATCGGGGAGTTCGAAAGAGCACCATAAATGGAAAGTGGTGATGTGGTCAGCCGAATCTTCTCCATTCTTACCTTCAAAATTTGGAATGTCTGAAGGAAGTTTGGTTGGAACTGGAGGCCACCCCGGACTATAACGAATCGGATCATTAGTCAACTTCGACAGATCTGACAAGTTTAAGCGAGGCGGAGCCTGAGGATTCCATCCTTGATGGGATGGATTCCCAAAATTCTGAAAAGAATAGCCTGGATTTGATGAGGCACCAGGTTGCCAGAAAGGACTCGTAGAAAACGGAGAAGAACCTCCTCCCCATGCCGAGTTACCAAAGCCTAGACCAGTTCCCCTCACTGAAGTATTGAATGAAGAGGAAAGCCCCTGATAGGGGTTCCAAGCATTAGACAGAGGAGAAAAGGACTGATAAGCACTCGATGAAGGGAAAGAAGCATTCCC
This sequence comes from Pinus albicaulis, assembly GCA_034641835.2. Classification (NCBI taxonomy): domain Eukaryota; kingdom Viridiplantae; phylum Streptophyta; class Pinopsida; order Pinales; family Pinaceae; genus Pinus; species Pinus albicaulis. Next base: position 32,437,297 of record CM076576.1, read on the forward strand.
TTGATGACCTGTGTAAAACTGATTCCCTGCCCCCACTATAGTGAATACAGGGTTCCATCCTGTAAAAGTAGCCGAACTTTGCCCCCCAGACCAAGGGTTGAAACTCTGGGTCTGGGACGTAAACGGAAACAACCCTAAAGAAGGATTGGAACTAGGAATATGTCCAGACCCAAAAGGGAAACCCTGAAAAGAAGCTGATCTACTAGCCATGTTAGACATGGGCGTAGATCCAGCTGAAGCAGCGGAAAAGGAAAAAGAGGAATTCCCACTAAAGGGCATCCCTGAACAAAAGGGACCAAAATGAGAAGCATGTGCTTGGGTGAACCCAGAGCTAAACACAACAGCACTAGAAGCAATCGAAGATGAAGCAATAGTGCCCCCTGCTTCAACAGAAGCAGGAGTCTGAATGCCTGCAGCACTCACGGTAGAAGTCGCGTTCCCAGTCGTGGCCATCGAAAGATAAGAATGATACGGAAGATCCGGCGGTCTCTCCGACTCCAGTCCGATGTACTGAACAACAAACGGATAATCAGGAGGAAGAGGATATGGACCTGTAGTAGGAGGCTCAGGTATGTCCTCAATCTGAAAATCTTCTTCCTGAGGAAATAAAACTCGCGAGGTGAGCGGAACGCTCCTCTCGGGACCGACACCAGAATCAGCTACGAAACTTTCAGACCTTGGTGGAGGATCTCTCTCCACAGCATCAGACACCACAGGGTGGTAACCACCTACTAAATCGCTCCTACGCCTTCTCGAAGAAGGCTCTGCACTCTCGGGAGATAACCCCCGGATTCTCCTCGAACGTCGAGGCGCTTGATCAGCCACTTTTATGGATTTATTAAATTAGACTCAAAAAAAGTGAAAAGCTAGGCAAGCTAGGAGCAAAGAGCACTCACTAAAAATAAAAATCCTGGATACAGTCAAAAAATGACAGCTCCGAGTATTTCCGCTCAGGGTGATGAGGGCCCAGGACACGAAATCTGAAAAGCGAAGTATAGGACCTCTCGAAGCGATGCGGGATAATTACGGCCCAGGCCTACTAGCGAAGGTATCAGAAACAGTTACGCCGACCTCCTAACAACAGCCTTTGCCGATGCAAGTACCCAAGCTCGACAGGGCACCCTCCAGAAGTACTTCTGGAAGTGATACGACGTCTGCCTCAGGTACCATGGGTATTCCCCCCCCGTAGTCACCTGTGTGGAACCTAGGAATAGCAACTATGGGCACCAATCCATATCAGAAGCCAGGCGGACCGGTCTCGAGGCAAGATCCAGCAAATCAGAGAGGGGGTATCTCTCTTCTCGACCTTCACCTCCCCTCGCGCTTGACTCTCTGGAGGAGAGCTTTCCCGGTCCACCTAACGGAGTTGGATTTCACTCAATTAATAATCTTGTATGTTTTAGTTTGAGTGGCCTTGGAGAGTTAACTCTCCACTCACCTATTCCAAGGCCCTACAACCTAGCTAGTTGGTGATTGACACTTAGAAAAAAATGCTAGTTGATTTTAGATTAAATCACTTATTTTAAGGGCTGTTATGTTAAGTCACAAGGATATGGAGATGAAACGTATGGTGTTTTTGACGCAAAAGAAATTAATAAAAACTTAACTACATGCAAATGCAGTTCTTTGTCTTTCGATGAAGAGCAATCTCTATACAGGTTCTACGAGACTAAAAATTCTATTTTTTCTTTTCAAATAGCAAACTCATACTCACAAAAACTATGAAATTGACTAAATGATTAAATGCACCTAATGCAAATCATTACAAGCATGCAAATCCTAAGATGCAAATCTCTTAAAGCAGAGTGAAATTCCCAAAAAGTCCTTCAGTTTTAACTCTTCTTTGGTTGCCCAAAAAGCTAGTTCTCGAAATCAAGAACTCTTAAAAACGAGAAGAAGAAATCAAATGACAACTCCTCCTCAAAATTAAGCCAAAAACTAAAAGCAAGAAACCTCACAAAAGCTTCAAAAGTTGTAGCAAACGAAAATGAAAATGCGATAACAAAAGAAAATAACAAGTGAAAATGTTTTTTAAGCATTTGAAATGCAAAAACAAAAAGCAAAGCAAATGTTTTTTGAGCTTTTTTTGTTTTATAAAGAAAGAGCTCGAAAAGACCAAGCACAACTATCAAAATCCAAACCAAACAAAACCGAATTTCAAGCACAAACTTCAATAATGCTCCCAAACCTTATAAAGCTAACTCGTAGCAAGACCAATAGAGCAAAAGAAGACCAGAAAACTCAGCCACTCAGCCTAGACAAATAGTGAAAACTCGTCGCAAACAAAGACTCCAAAGAAGCAAGAAAAGCTCTTCAAAAGTTGCAACAAAACCTAGCCTATGGAACTCAAGAAAACCAATCAAAAATGAAGCAAAAATCGCAATGCAAAGCACAACACAAAGATAGGAAGCGGAGTCGGTGAAGCGAGAAGATCTGCGATTACGATAAAGCGAAACGACGGAGAAAGGTCCGGACGACGATCTTGGAACTCAATCCCGAAGTACCCCGGCCACCCGAAACAACACTTTGCCAAAAAGACTAGTTTTCAATCAAACGAAAGAGAGAAAAAGACATGAAACCACGTCCTTCACAATCAATCGTCTGAAGTCTACTTGTAAATAGGCCTCCACAGCCCGAAGGAACAAAAAGTCAAGAATCCCAAAAATTCAAAAATACGCCTAGGTATACTACTTCCACGGCTATGCGACCGGCGTGCATACGCGTACGTGCTAAGGGAAACTCGCGTACGCGGGTTTCCTTTAGACAACCTTGCGTGTATACACGTACATTGTCTTGAGAAAAGCGCGTATACAAAGGTAAATAATGAAAAAACAAGGAAAAAGCTGGAAAAATGCAAGGACTTGAGGCCAAACGAAAATAAAGCTAGATACAAATGAAAGTTAAAACTATCGGCAACCTATCAAACAGCTGAAACCACCCAACAGGGGAGTCACAAGAATGTGATCCCCAGTGGAGTCGCCAGTTCTGTTTCAGGGAAAATCACCCTAGAGGTTCATTGGGTTACAACCTCCACAGAGCAGGGGCATGCTACTTAAGAAGGACTCACACAACCATACATGTTCATGGAAAACTAAATAGAGTAGAACGAGGAAGTTACCCGTAGGTCCTACGGTTGAAGCAGATCCCGCGGGGTCCAAACCCCCGACAATCGTCCTTCCTTCTTAACTTTGAAAAGACAAGAAGAAACAAGCACAAAGGGCTGGTTGTACAACATATATATCTACTCTAAATGAGTGAGAATCATATAAAACATTAAATAAATCATAATGAATGCTTGTATAACAAATATTCTCATACATATAAGCATACACTAACTGCGTTTATTTTGGGAACAACATGATGCCACGTATTATAAATAGCATGTACAAAAGTAACGAGTGGAAGATCCACATGATCTTCCGACGCTGAGCGAGACCGTCGTGGATCCGTCTGACCCTTGCCTCGCTAAGACTCCTTCCAAAGCGGGTGCATACGAGATGACATAGGGAGATGAGCATCTCGAAACCGGGGTTTCCTATAATGAGCTTGGGAAAGTGCGGGAGGCACGGGGAATCGAAATTGGATAGAGTCTAGCCAGTATAATATCAATAATTCTCTCTCCCTTAGGCCATACACACGAGTGGCTTTTATACTCCCTCAAAGTAGTTTCAATCAGTTGGAAACAGGTGGCCACGTGTTGGGGTGGTTGAACTACTAGAGTAACCATCAACCCAGCCCGAAAATAGGGAATTTTTATATATTTTTTAATGATTTTAATGGCATACACGGAAAAGTACATGTGGACTCGCGTATACACACGGAAAAACACGGGCATAGTTGCGTATGAGGGATTTTACACTGTTTTTAAGTGAATTTGTCCAAGTCTGTAGGAATGGGTGCCCAAAACCATCAAAGAAATCATGAATCATATCAAGGTGAGAAATGATGCTATAACACAAAGGGATCTCTCATCTCCCTTTGACTTGATTGTTTCTCCACTCCAACTCCTTTCAGCATGATCGAGATTCGTATACTTCATGGTTCAGTGATGCAACAACAGCTCTTGGTGATTCCCGGGTGTTTGTGAGATGTCTCAACCCTCATGAGGGAGTGTACACGGTAGCCCCACATGCCCGGATGACCTCTTCATTGCAGTCTTCGATGCAGCTCCATATATTTGATGATGTCGGCCTTAGCCGCTTGCAGCGCCTCTTTGATTTGCATGTATTAGTCAGATTTTGTGAGCCCTTCCCCGCTTATAGGGGGCATTTGGGTTGTATTTGTATCTCATATACTCAGATATTATTGTATAAGTCCTAGCTGTTATCCCAGGCATAGCATGCATGTGGGATTCCTCATTGTATTCTTATCTGGCTCATGTTTATGCCAATTGTACTTTATGGTTCGGTTCCTTGTTTACTGGACACACTATTCTTTTGTACTTTGTCTCGGCGGGCATAGGTATGCCTCCCCCGCCGCCTTTAGCACAGATGCCCTCTCATAAAAAGAGACTTGTTGCACCTGTAAGTCTCGTCTCCTCAGGGTCTAGTCCTTTAGCACATTAGACTACCTTACATTTCTCTCTCTGACTTCTCTCTTGATGTCTAGTGATTGAGTTCTTACAACGTACTTCGGTCATACGATTTGCTCCTAACACTCGTACGTTGGGGGGCAATCTGTTACACCATTTTTTGGTCATCTAGCCTATTATCATTAGATGAACCCAAGTACACCATGTAAGACCAATTTTACCCTAAGTAAAATTGCTTTCACTATGTTAAATAACTTAGTAAAACACCTATATTAAGTTGTTTATGGTCTAAACAGGAAACCCCAAAATGAAATAATAAACAAACCTATATTTGTTTGATTTTCCTCATGGAATAATTAAACCATAATTTAATTATTATTCCCAGTCATGTTTAACCCAAAAACAAAGAAATTAATGAGATACACCCATAGTTATCTTATTATTTTCTAGGAATAATTATTTAAATAATATTCCTTGTTAAATATGACAAAATCAACCACTATTAATTAAATAAATCATTATTTATTTGATTATATCTCAACCACTTCCTTAAAAGGATAAATAAATCATTTATTTATTTATTCTTCACTAATCAAGGGATTTATTTGATAAATACCTTTTCCCTCGAGCAAATATAATAAAATATTCCATAAAAGGTGGATCTAGATTTGGTTAATATTATTTTAATCATACACCAAGATCTATAATGACCCAATATTTTGTTATAAATAGAAGGGTTTTCTCATTCATTTGTCACCTTTTGTTGCATATTAGATCACTCTAGATCTATACTCTTGGTCTGAATTTGAGCCATCATCATTGTCACATTCTCCATTATTTGCTTTGTGAGCTCCCTTTGAGTTCTATGTTTGTCTGGGTTTTCTACACCAACAAGAGAGAGAAATGTTAGATCTGAAGCACTGAGGACTTTCAAGAAACCATCCCATTGAGGAGAATTGGAAACACCTTTCTTGTTTTCCTCTCAGGTGCCCTTAATATAAAAATTCTTTCAAAAACATTGTTCTTGTCTTGTCTATTGGATGCATGGAGCAAAACCTTCCATTTCTTGCTTAGTCTTTCTACGCATAGATCTAGTTTTTGCGGCTCTTTTCTTGATCAATAGCTGCGAATCCCGAAGATATTGGCGGCCATATTTGTTGTTAGGGCTATTAGTTATGCGTAGCCAAAGTGGTTCTTTTTCGTACACTTCGACGAAGAATTCATACTAACACTTGCAATCTCTTAGTGAGAACGAGACACCTTGTGAATCTGCATGTGTGGCTGAATGCCCACACCCTTCATGAAAATAGCCAGGATTTGTCTCATCAACAAACCCTTCTCAGAAAATTTCTTCCATATTCCCTTTCATCAAGATCTTCAATAATCTCTTGGAAAATAAGAAGGGAAATCTCCTCTTCCTTCATTCCTCTTTCCTTGTCTCCTTGTAAGCAGGGAAAATTTTAAGGATGGAAAATTATTTTGAAGTTTAAAAAATTGGCGAATCTCACTAGTCACTAATATGAAAAATATAAAATATTTATTGATGTATTTGTAAAATTATTCAAATTTATAATGATATTATATATATTTTCTATATAATTTTGGTGATTTTTAAGGTAAAATAATTTTATATTGTAAAATTTGGGCGAATAAGTTTTATAAAAAATGGAAATTGGCGAATCCTTTTTTTGGAAAAACCATGGAAAAATAGCTCACCTGCGAATATTAGCCCCTAAAATTTTCCATCTTTTAAAGTATCCTCTCCTTGGAGGGAAGCTCCTATTCTGATAGAAATGAATCTTGGGCACAGGCTGAGCCAAGATCATGCTATGATATCACTGTAATGTCCCCTTTTCAGGAACATGCTGCTCCATCGGGAACATCTTAGATGTTCCATTTTTCCTTCTTCAGTGAGACACTGCAAGTCCATTTGAGAGATTGACTAATGGGGCATTTACAGGATATGACTCCTTCCAAATAAGGGAGAAATCGTGAGGCTAGATGGCCCTTCTTAGACTCTGCCTATGGATATGCAATATTCCACCTCGAGAATTTCTGCTATAGGGTCCTTGAGGACGCTGTATAAGGAAGATGCTGCATAAATAAGGCAAAACGCCATTGATATGCCCTATAAAATGTATAATATAACTCCCCTATAGAAAATGAGCTTAAAGAAATGATTCTAGATGGGTTATACAAATCTCCCCAAACTAGATCTCTAAAACAATGCTCAATGAAGAGCTTACAACAATATGCAAAACATCAATCTGAAACTCTACAAATCTGAATGCGTCATGAGAGGGTAAATATCACAGCCATCATCATATTAATATATCAGCATGATTAAACAAAAATATCATGAGGAATAAGACCCTCAAGCTTTAGAACCAATCCTCCAATGAATATACAATACAATGTCGGAGTAGCTGCAGCTACACGAAATGCCGGGAAAACATAAATGCGCAGTATCTATGTGAGATGAAGCTGTTGAATGTATAAAAATTTGGTGTAGCTGAAGGAATGCAAAGAAAATGGCCCAAGAAAGGAAAATGGGCTCAATATGGGATTTCTAGCCAATCTCAGGGAGATTGCTAGAAATGCCGGACAAAATACAATAGTGACAAATAAATTGTCACTGCAGCTGGAACCAAATGAATATGAGGTTGTGGCTGTTCTGAAATGCTAATGCCCTCCTCTGATAATTCCCTCAAGAAAAAATGGGCTGATCCCCTTCCACTCAAAATCATTCCTCCTGATGAGCATAAGAATCTCCCTCAACACTGCCCTCATAGAATAACGCAGTTTCTCCAAGTGACTGCGTAGTGGGAGATGGTGAATGAGTGGCCTGATGCCACAGATCTGAAATGAATTCCAAGAGCTCTCTCTACAGATCCTCAAAAGAAGAAATCCTTCCTCCTATGAAAATGCAAGTAGGGAAGAACTTTATGAGTTCCTCTGCTGCTACCCCAGCTACACAACACCAACCTGCTACAGGAAAACGCTGAAACTGAAGAAGTAAGCTTGGCCAAATGATGGAATGAGTAAATGCAGCTCAAATCTTCTCCTCTCATGAGGAAGAGGTGGGGGATCCCCTCCCGGGAGCACCCCCAGTGCTCAAGAGCACTGCAATCCTGCTAAACAGCCCAGATGTGCAAGTCCTTGACCTCACTATGAATTTCTTAATCAAAGAATCCTCCAAATGAGATGCTCCTTTGTTCTTATAAATAAAATGAACTCTCTTTCACCATAGGCCCCACAATTAGGGTTTCCATTCACTTTTGAATGCTTTCCCTCCAAAAGCTGTGTTATCTTCTCAAGCAAGCCAACCCTCTAAGGCAGCGTTGTTGACTTGGTTAAAGATGGCCAACTCAAGGTGATCCTCATCATGTTCACACCATTAGGTTTTTATTTCAGCTTCTTATTTATCCTCCTTTCACACAAGGAGTGTTATTTCTTCATATAAAAGGGGCTAAGGTGTCTCCTTCCCCATTTTATTAAACAAAAATAAAAATATGCCACTATATTGTTCCGTTTTAGCTTGAGGCTAAAATTGGAAACATTACATTTTCCTAATGATTATCTCGGAATCTCCTAGAGTATAAATCTTCTTGGCTCCTATGTTTTTAAGCAAGTGTAATCCTAGGAGAAGAGCCTCATACTCTGAATATTGTTTGTGCATTGAAAATCTAGTTTGTAGGAGTGGCCTTCATTGGTGTTATGTATCCAAACACCTGCCCCCGAACCAAATTTGCCACAAGAGCCATCAAAGCTCATGTTCCAAAGTGTTTCAAGTTCAGATTCGCCATTATGTTGTTGTTCATGGCTGCAAGGGTTTTGACTATCATGTTCTTCATTTTGTGTTTGGTTTGATTTTTTTGATAGGCCTAGCTCTTCCTCCTTTTCATTTACTTGTTCATTAATGTCATATTCATTATACAAAATAAATGAGTCAAGGTCTGAATGGATAGAATAGAGAGGGGTGTTGTTTGGCCTAACCTGGCTGCTTACCATGTATTTCATGTGAGATTCTCTGTAAAGTCTTATTGTTTGGTTAAAGACTGTAATGGTAGCATATGCCATGTCCATTTGGAGGTTTCCTTGGAGTTTGGCTCTCCATGATCTAGATAAAAGCATGCCATACTTCAGGGGAATGTCAGCCACTACAATGTCCATGACTAGGCTCTTAGCTGGTATTTGTGCCAGATTGACACACAGATCTTTGATTAGACCCAAACATTTGACTCTACTTGAATCGAAAGAGTACAAGTCTTTGTAAGGTTTGGTTATTTCGAGGCCTAATCTCTCCATCACTACCTTTGGCATGAGATTGTGTGAGGCACCGGAGTCTAGCATAGCATTATGCAAGATTTTGTCATGGATGTTCAAGCTAACATAGAATGGAGGGACAACTCCTTCTTGATATTTTCCCTCTACCTTAGGTCCAAACAACAGCTCTAGCTTGTCATCGGTCAAATTTAGAGTGTCAGTGTCATTTCCTATGTTCAAAGCTTTCAAAACTTGGGATTTATATACATCCTGAGATACCAGTTCAGTAAGAGGTATGGCCATTTTGACCTTGGCAATCTCACCCTAAAAACTGAATGGTGTTGGTGTTTTTGGCATATTTACATCACGTTTATCATACATGGTCTTTTCAGCAACTTTGGTTTGATGATTTTTATTCAGAATGTCAGTTAAGGCAGTTTTTCCAGGGCCACTAGTTGATGTACTATGGCAACTTTGGTCACCATTATGCTGTTGGTTTTGCCTTTGTTTTGATGAGGAGTTTTAGCCATTATGTTGGTGTTTTCTGCTGTCTTTTTTGTTATAAAATTATATATTACAGAGCAATGGAACAAATTAAATATATGCAGAAACACAAACACAAGAAATACATAAAACCAGAGAGACACAGATATACATGGTTCACCCAGTTTGGGCTACGTCTACCCCGAACAACCATTCCTTCCTTTATATTATCTAGGAAAATTAAAAGACACAACCTACATCAGATCCACTGTAATATCCTCTGTTCTCTCTCCCAGGCTCCACATATGATTCTTGATTTGAGAATACACATACAATACACAGTAGTAATACAGTACCCTCATGCAAAACAAGTGGTTTCCTTCTAGGGAAAAAAACCCTAAATTAAACATAACTTCTACCGTCAGATCATCTGCCTAATGAACGGCCCAGATTGACTGGAAATTACTATACTATTACAAGGAAATTTTACATATGATTTTAGCTACAGGGGTGCTGCCCTCGAAAACCCTCGCCAAGGTGGGGGCTCCATAAAGTCGTAGCTGGTCCCCCTGGCCCCCTAGGCGGAATTTAATTAAGGGTGGTTTTTCTACCCCATTAAGGTATAGGGGTCCAACGCTGTGATACAAAATAAACAAGATAATCAAGATCCACACTGACAATCTCCCCTTGGGCGGTGCTTGACTTCCGTCGTTGCTTCATTTGCTGGATAATTACTCCACTTTGGAAATGTATGTTTCTCACCTTCATCATCATACTTGAAGACCAATTGAAAATGAGCATAATCTCAGTTTCTCCCTGATTACAAATTTTGTTAGCATATCTGCAGGATTCTCGCTAGTGTGTATCTTTTCCATCTTCAACTATCCATTTTCCAACACTGACAGTATGAAATGGTACTTGAGATGTATGTGTTTAGTCATAGAATGAAATGTTGAGTTATTTGCAAGATGAATGGCTCTTTGGCTATCACTGTATAACATCCCCAGATCATGTTTCTTACACAATTCATCCATAAACCTTTGTAACAAAATCATTTCTTTACTAGCCTTTGTAGCAACAACATACTCTTCTTCTGTGGTTGAAAGTGCAACAACACTTTGGATTTTTGAAACTAAGCTTTTGTATATTGCACCTAAAGTGAAATGCATGCCACATGAGTTAACTCTCTATTATGTTGTCTGCTTTTGTAATATCTAGAGTTAACATATCCTTGAAGAGAAAATTTTGAACCAACAAGCACAATGCTTGATTTTTGGTACCTCTCAAATATCTGAGGAAGTATTTGCCATCCAAATGTTCTTTCTTGAATTTTTCATGTACTTGCTTACAACTCACACTTTATGTGCAATATAAGGCCTTGTGCGAGCCATTGCATAAATTAAACTTGCAAGTGTTGATGCATATGGAACTTTAAACATATAATCCATTTCCTGTTGGTTCTTCAGGCACATCTCCTTATTAAGTTTGAAATGGCTAGACAAAGGTGTACTAACTAGTTTTTCATTCTACATATTAAATATTTCAAACACCATTTGTATGTACTCATTCTAAGAGAATGTTAATTTGTGATTTTTTCTGTCTCTAGTTATTCTCATACCAAGGATTTATTTTGCAGCTACCAAATCCTTCAATGCAAATGAATTTACCAATTTTATTCCGAGCACATTTATTTCCTCATGCTAGACCCTACAACAAGCATTCCATCTACATACAATGACAATATAATATAGTTTCCATCATTTTTCGTTTTTTTTAGATAAACACAATAATAATACAGACATCTAGTATAACTTTGTTCAAACAAAAACCTATAAATTTTGGATACCACTACCTTGGAGCCATTTTTAAACCATGCAAGCTCTTATTCATCCTGCACACTAATTTTTCCTTCCCTTTGACATCATATCCTTGTGGTTGTGGCATATAGATCTCTTCCTCCAAATCACCATGGAGAAAAGTTGTCTTTATATCTAACTATTCAATATGAAAATCTTCCACTACTACAAGACTTAAAATATTTCTGTTTGAGGTTATTTTAATAACAAGGGAAAATATTTCATCAAAATAAATACCTTTCTTCTGTGTAAACCCCTTCACCACAAGTCTAGCTTTGTATCTGTTTTCCTCCATATTCTTCCTTCAGCCTATAAACCCATTTATTCTGCAATGTAGTTTTACCTATAGGAAACCTGACTAAGTCCCAAGTCTAGTTATGCATTAAGGAGTCCATCTCTTCTTCCTGCTTTCAACCTGCATTTCTTCTTCATAACATTCAGGTTCACCAGAATCATTCAACAATAAATAATATAATGAAGGAGAGTAGCATTCAGGGGGTCTACTTATCATGGTAGATCTTCTAACACCACTTTCAGGTGTTTGAGGTGCTTGTTGTTGTTGTGGTGGTTGTTGTTGATTATTATTATTATTTTCGGGCACCTTTACTTTTGTTTTGTGATCTCATCAAGAGCTTGTGTATTCTTTGTTTTCTTTTTCTTGTGTCTTTTCCTACAAGCTGATTCTTTTACAAGACCTTTTCATTGAATATTACATCTACTGCTCCAAATGATTTTGTGATTTTCATAATCATATAAGTGATAACCAAAATCATTAACACCATATCCAATAAAGGTACATTTCTTTGATTTTGCCTCGAAGCTTTGTTCTATTTTCTTTATTAATATGGACAAAGGCCTCACAACCAAAAGTCTTTAAAAAAGAGTAGTTTACCTTTTTACCTATCCATGCTTCCTCTGGAATACCACCATCCAAGGAACTTGAAGGCCCTCTGTTTATTAGATAAACAACAGTATCTACAACATCTGCCCAAAATTGTAAAGGCAATCCCGCATGCAATCTCATGCACCTTGCATGCTCCATGATTGTTCTGTTCATTCTTTCTGACACACCGTTTTCTTGTGGTGTTCTTAGAGCAGATCTTCTCTCTACGAATTCCATGATCTGAATAGTACCTATCAAACTCTTCTTCTTGATATTCACCCCATTGTCTGATCTGCGAAACTTCAACTTATTTCTGTCTCCAAATCTCAACCAAGCTTTCCATTTCTTGAAAGTATCAAATACATCGGATTTATTCTGAATACAATAAATCTAAGTTTTTCTTGTTGCATCATGATAAAAGTAACATAATAACGAGAGCCACCAAGAGATGATACCTGAGCAAGTCCCCATACATTTGTATGCACAAGCTCTAATTTTTCGCTCTTCTTTTCTTTCCCAACTCTGAGAAATCTGACTCTCTTCTATTTTCTATAAATGCAATTCTCATAGAAATCCAAATCAACATATTTCAAACCCAGCAACAAATTTCTTGAGTGAAGAATCTTCATCCCCTTCTCACTCATGTGTCTGATCCTATGATGCCATAATGTTGCATCTGCTCCTTTGGAAGTTAAAGAATTAACAAAGTTAGAAATAGCATTGCATAATACAATGTACCAACCTTTTCGCCTTTTGCTATTACTAGTGCTCTTTTGGTTACCTTTGAAGTTTTATCTGTGAAATTTGTCACACAACCTTCACTACCTAACTACCCTATTGAAAACATATTTTTCTTCAGATCTGGAACATGCCTTACCTCCCTTAATTTCCATTGGTTTCCATTCTGTTGTTTTACAAGAACCTTACCCATTCCAAAAATTTTACAAGGTTTATCATCACCCAAATGGACTTGTCCAAAATCTCCTTGAACATAGTCATGAAAATATTTCTTATTAGGAGTGGCATGGAATGAAGCCCCTGAATCTACAACCCAAGAATCAGTAACATTTTCAAAAGAAAGAATCAAAGCATCTTGTAACACATCACCTATCACATTTGCTTCATGGTTGTTTTCTTGATGTGTGTCTCCTTCTTTTCCCTTTCGAGATCTACAGTCTTTCTTCAGGTGTCATTTCTTTTCGCATTTCCAGCACACTATCCCCGATCTGGACTTGGATCTTCCTTTCCTTGATTTACTGCGATATCCCAAGCTCTCTCCTCTTTCCATTTTCTTCCTTAGACTCACTTCAAAGCAGTTCACGATGTATCATTGGAGCTTTTCGAGTCACATTTCCTCACTAAGGATAGCACGAAAATATCATCAAACTTTAAAATTACTAGATCGAGAGAAAGAGTTACTAATGGCCATAACTAAACCATTCCGGCTTTTTGGAAATGAGCACGAAAAAAAAGAGCCTAACTTCATCATCAAAGTTTACCCTTCTGAGAACTAAAGCGGCAGTAGCTATTATTTCTTTCTAAGTGAAGATTGCAACATATCCACCTTCACATTTGTAGGTTTTAATCCTGTAGATAATTTATGTACAAATGAATCTTAAAATAGAAAATAAACAATAGCGAGAGCATAAAACATAAAACAGATAAACACAGAGATTTTCCCCTGGATCCCAAATCAGGACGACCAGCTTGATTTTTCATTATATTCCTTTTAGTGTTACAACACATATATATACATGTCAAAGCATACATAAACCCCAATCCATTAACCCTGGATTAGAACATAACCGTAGTTCCCTTGACCGGATCTACAAAATACCAGGGGCCGAAAACCATCGTACCCCAAAACCATGTGCAAACTCATGCACAAAACATGGGTGGGTCTGCCTATGAGTGGGTCCGCACACCAAAAAAAATTTCGCACAGTGGGGGCTACCTCCCTCCCTGTGACCCCCCTGCTGCGCTCGACGCAACGTACAGCGCATGGGGCTAGTCATGGAAAGAATATAACACATACCCAACATTCTCCCACTTGTTGTTTTCTTTCCACAGGGGGCCACAGGAGAGCTTAGTCATTTGGCCAATTATTCAACACCCATTGTTTCTCTACACCAAGAGAACTTCTGAGTGCTCACAGACTTCGTCAATGCATCCGCAACATTCTTCAAAGTGTCCACCTTTACCAGCAACACCCTTTTAGCCTCAACCATATCTCTAACAAAGTGATATTGAACATCAATGTGCTTTATCTTTGAATGATAAGCAGGGTTCTTAGCCAAGAAAATTGCACTTTGGCTATCACAGTCTATCCTTATAGCTTGCTGTACCAACCCCATACTTGAACACAATCTCTGCAACCAAACTACTTCCTTGCTTGCATGAGTGGCTGCTATGTATTTTTCCTCTGTAGTTGAAAGAGCCACTACAGACTGTCTTTTACTCATCCAACTGACTGCGCCTCCAAATAGGCTAAACACATACCCACTTGTAGATCTTCTTTGGTCCAGATCTCCAGCCCAGTCTGCATCAACAAAACCATGAATGTCCAACATTCTTTCCAATCCTGGTCTTCCCTGGTAGCACAATCCATAATCACTAGTGCCACGTAAATATCTGAAAACCCGCTTCACTGCTGTCCAATGCTCCTTCCCTGGGTTTGACATAAACTTGCTCAATACTCCCACTGCATGTGCAATGTCTGGTCTAGTACAGACCATTGCATACATCAGGCTACCCACTACACTTGCATATGGAACACGGGACATATCCTCCTCTTCTTCTTGTGTCTTGGGACACTGTTCAGCAGATAGATTTACACCTACAGGAATAGGAACATTCACCGGTTTACTATCCTGCATATTGAACCTCTGCAATATAGTCTCGACATACTTCCTCTGGTTTAACCAGAGCTTCCTCTTTGCCAGATCTCTCTTAATTTCCATGCCCAAAATATAGTTTGCAGCACCAAGATCCTTCATGTCGAATTTGGAGAACAGTTGGGTCTTCAAATCTTGGATAATTTCTTTGTCATTTCCAATCAACAACATATCATCCACATACAAGACCAATTAAATAACACGGTCACCAATTAATTTAAAATAAACACAGTGATCCTCCTTGCTTCTGGTGAAGCCAAGTCCCCGTATATAGGTATCAAATTTCTGATACCACATCCTTGGTGATTATTTTAACCCATACAGAAACTTCTTCAACCTGCACACCAGTTCTTTCTTACCCTTCACCATAAAGCCTTCAGGTTGCTTCATGTATATCTCCTCTTCTAGATCCCCGTGAAGAAATTTTGTCTTCACATCCATCTTTTCTATCTCAAAATCAAATGCAGCAGCAACAGATAAAAGTAATCTAATAGAAGTGACTTTGACAACAGGAGAAAAAATATCACCAAAATCAATTCCCGGCACCTGGGAATAACCTTTTGCTACCAACCGAGCTTTGTATTTCTCCACCTTGCCTTCTACATTCATCTTCTTCTTAAACACCCATTTTCTCCCGATGGGCTTCCTTCCAGCCGGAAACTCCACTAGATCCCATGCCTCATTTTTGTGCAAGGATGCCATTTCATCAACCATGGCCTCCTTCCAGAGTTTTCCATCCTCTGAATCTACTGCCTCCCTGACAGTTCTGGGTTCATCATCAGTTATAGTTAAGGCAAAACCTGAACATAAAGTAGATGGACTATACCTTTCTGGTTGCCTTCTTTCCCGAACTGATCTTCTCAAAGCTGGAGTTTGTGGCTCTTCATCTTCTGAGTCTTCTTCTATTGTAGAGTTTGATTCATCCTCCTTTAGCTCAAACTCTATCTTCTCAGGTTCCTTTGGTAGGAATTCATGTTTAACAACATCTTTCACCTCTCTAAACACCACATCTCGGCTGTACACAACCTTCCTTGTTTCTGAGTTCCAAAGCTTGTAACCCTTTAAACCATCCTTATACCCAATAAAGATGCACCTTTCAGATTTATTATCCAACTTGGTCCTTTTATCCTTTGGAACATGTACATATGCATCACATCCAAATACCCTTAGATGTGAAAGAGAGGGTTTCTTACCAGTCCATACCTCATGTGGATTCTTATCCTCTAACGCTGATGAAGGTGATCTATTAACTAAGTAACATGCAGTCTCCACTGCCTCTGCCCAGAATTCTTGTCCTAACCCGGTACCACTGAGCATGCTTCTTGCCTTTTCCATCAGTGTTCTATTCATTCTTTCTACAACTCCATTTTGCTGAGGTGTGTATGGAGTAGTCTTCTGTCGTGCTATACCACACTTCTTACAGAACTCTTCAAATTCCTTCTTGCAGAACTCCCCACCATTATCTGTCCTCGGCACCTTTATCTTCTTCTCTGTCTGGTTTTCCACCAGAGCCTTAAATTCTTTAAATTTGTCAAAGACTTCAGATTTCTTCCTCAATAAATATATCCATGTATTCCTTGAGAAGTCATCTATGAATGAAACATAGTACACAGACTTTCCCAGTGATGGAACTGACACAGGTCCAAACATATCACTGTGCACAAGTTCTAATATTTTGTTCGCCCTCTTAGCACCAGAAGGAAAACTCACCCGATTTTCCTTCCCATATACACAATGTTCATAGAAATTGAAATCTAGAGAACAATTAGACATACCTTCTACCATACCATCTCTATGCAGTATCCGAAGGCCCTTCTCTCCAATATGTCCAAGCCTTTGATGCCATAGCATGGTCTTTTCTCCAGAGACAGCTAGGCTTTCCGCTCCACTTTCAGGAACCACAAAACTGTTACACCCATCAATAACAGTGCTACCTTGTAGCTTGTACAGAGTTCCAATCCAAACTCCCCGCATTAATACCAGTGCTCCCCGAACCATCTTGCAGGCATCTTTCTCGAACACTGTTTTTACACCTGCATCATCCATCTTGCTTACAGAAATCAGATTTCTGGCCAATGCAGGAATATGCAGAACACCAGGAAGTGTTCTAATCCTTCCACCTTGCAGCTTCAACTTGAATTTTCCACGTCCGACGATTCTGGCCTTCCTATCATCCCCTAGGAAGACATCACCACCATCATATTTCTCATACTCGCAGAACCACTCCCTATGGGGAGTGAAGTGAAAGGATGCACCTGAGTCAATCGACCATGACTCATGATCTACATGTGTATTTGAAGAAGAAGCCAAATACACATCCCCACCTTCATCCGAGGTGGTTTTTGCCTCTGCAGAAGGAGCATCATCAGATCCCTTTCCTTTCTCAGGAGCTTTAGATCTACATTCATTTTTGTAGTGTCCTTCCTTTCCGCATTTCCAACACACCTTTACAAACTTTCCAGGAGATTTAGATCTCCCTCTAGATTTAGATCTCCCACTCGAAACCTTATTCTTATTTCTATTTTGGGACCTTCCTCGTACAGATAAGGCATCTCCATTTTGACCCTCCATATTTCTCCGTCTCATTTCCTCCGACAGCAAGGCTGAGACAATGTCATCAAAATTCAAGGTAGTTGTATTGCTACCTATTTCAATAACCAGACTGTCCCACGAGTCTGGTAGAGAGCACAACAAACTGATGCACTTATCTTCATCTGAGATTTTAATATCAACAGACGACAGCTGACTTACCATAGTATTGAAGGTGTTCAGATGCTCTGTCACCGAGTCTCCATCCTTCATCCTCAGGTTATACAGCTTTTTCCGCAGGAACAACTTATTCACCAGAGACTTAGATTGGTACAAGGTCCCAAGTTTGTCCCACAAATTCTTCGCCGTAGCTTCCCCAGATACATTCAAACAATACCAAATCTGAGGCACACAACCGTATTGTGCTCTTTGCCTTCCGTCCCGGCTTTCTTATAGCCATACGACATTGCCATTGGTTTATTTCCTGGATCTACCGCAATCCATTGATCTTTATCGACTAGTAGGTCCTCCATCTTGAGCTTCCACAACTCAAAACTCTAACCATTAAATTTCTCAATCTCTATCTTTCCACTTCTCGACATCTTCTTTCACCGCAAGAATCGATCCCACAAATCTCCCACTGAACAGGGTCTACCATAGGCCCGAGAAAAAAACCCTCAGTAGCAAAGGCATCCCCTTGAAACTGAAACAGCTCTGATACCAAATGTAGGTTTTAACCCTGAACAGAAATTATCTACAAACGAATCTTACAACAAAAAATAAACAATAGCGAGAGCATAAAACATAACACAGATAAACACAGAGATTTTCCCCTGAATCCAAAATCGGGACGACCAGCTTGATTTTTCATTATATTCGTTTTAGTGTTACAACACATATATATACATGGCGAAGCATACATAAACCCCAATCCATTAACCCTGGATTAGAACATAACCGTAGTTCCCTTGACCGGATCTACAAAATACCAGGGGCCGAAAACCATCGTCCCCCAAAAGCATGTACAACACTGATAAACCATGGGTAAGATACACTTTGCTAGTGGGTCCACACACCATGGGTGGGTTCACGCGTGAGGCTAGTCGTGGAAAGAATATAACACATACCCAACACCGACATATTCATATTAAATAAACATTTCATAATAAATACCTTGTTTGAGGCCGAGGTTTTTTCATATATTTTCGCCAATGCCTTAATCAAACCCTCTGTTATTGTTTCCTTTGAAATATTGAAGGCTACTGACACCATGAGGCACAACCGTACTATTCCGAGTGCCTTTCTATCGATAATATCCCATTCAACATCTGTCATAGTCATCGACTTCTTTGTTTTTCCACTCAATGGTAGGTACAGATCTTTCTGATACAGATAATCTTCCATATGCATCTTCCACAGCAGGAATTTTTAGCCGTTAAATTCCTCGACCCTAAATTTACCATCTTCCACCATTGTTTCCACTCGAACTAGGAACCCTTCTTTCCTGCAAATTTATCAGCCAAATAGACCTTCGGCTCTAATACCAGTTGTTAGAAAATTATATATTACAGAGAAATTCAACACATAAAATATGTGGAAAACATAAGAACACAAAACGCATAAAACCAGAGAGACACATATATACGTGGTTCACCTAGTTTGGGCTATGTCCACCCGAATAGCCAGTCCTTAATTTTTATTATCCAGCAAAATGAAGAGACACAACCTACAATAGATCCGTTGTAATATCCTCTGTTCTCTCTCACAGTCTCCCTATATTTTTCTCGCTCCGAGAATACACATACAATACACAGCCGCAATACAATACCCTCATACAAGTGAGGGTTTTCCTTCTAGGGAAAAAAAACCTAAACTAAACATAACTTCTACCATTATATCATCCGCCTAATGAACGGCCTTGATTGACTAGAAATTACTATACTTTTACAAGGCAATTTTACATCTGTTTTTAGCTTTGGGGGCGTTGCCCCCGAAACCCCCTACCAGGGGGGGCTCCATAAAGTCGCAGATGCCCCCCCCTGGAACCCCCAGGCAGCGTTTAATTTCGAGTGGATTTTCTATCCCATTAAGGTACAAGGGTCCAACGCTGTGATACAAAATAAACAAGATAATCAGACTCCAGACCCAACATTTTTTAGAATATTTTCAAGGGTTTTCCTAACAAGAGCTTCTAGTTTTTTTTTCTTGGAGGCATCTTGGGTTTTCTTACTTCTAAGGTCATACTACCTATGAACCTCCATGGTGGAATTTTCAAATACTAGCTTGTACTCTTTAGAATCCTCATATGTTCTATCAGTTTGGTTTGAGGAAAATAGAACTTCTCTTATTTTGTGAGAAAAAAAACACTCTCATTATCAGAGCCTATCAAATTTACATGGTTTACTTTCGTCTCTTTAGTCTCTCTTTCCTCTTCATCTACATAGTTTTCTTGGAAAGGAGGTCCGATTTGCTGGTTATTGTCTCTTTGTCTGTTTTGAGGAGGGCCTCTTCTGAAGTTTTGGTTTCTATTCATGTTTTGAGTATTTTCTTAGTTTTCCCTAGGGGGTTCTCTTTCATTCAAGTTGATTCTCTCCATCATCCATTCCATTACCGTAACTAGATTGTCAATTTTAGCATCAGATGTGGAGGCCATGGTTTCCTCTTTGTATGTAACCTTCTTCTCTGCCCTTAATCTAGCCCTTCTAGCATTTAGGTTGGCTTCCTACAATTATTGCTCCTCTTTGCATGTCCTATAAGGTGAGGGGATCTCTTTCTCTTAATTGATAACATATGTCTGGATCAAATCCTTCTGGAAATTTCACTAAGGCTAAGCCTTGTGGGGGTTTCATGTGAGGTGGGAGTGCATTGCATACACTGTTGAACGTAGTGCAGTAGTCTTGGACACTTTCCTTGACATTTCTCTTAAGGTTATCATACTATGATAGGATTTGAAGAGGATTTTTCTTAGTCTCCCACTTGTTTATGAATGTTTGATAGAGGGAAGGGAGGTCATGAATGTTGTTAGGAGTTAATATTTTGAACCATTTATTTTCTTCTCCTCCTAAACTTTGGGAAAACATTCTCATTTTTAGGGTCTCCTCTTCTATCTCTTGATAGTCAAATGCATCATTCATCTTGTCTACATGCTGTTGGGCAGTGGTAGAATCAACTCTAGTAAAGTGAGGGATTTTAGATTGATAGTCTTGAGGCATAGGCAGTAAAGGTTGGGGTAGTACCAAAGGGGCAAACCATGCTACTATGATTTGAGGTAAAGGAACCTAAGGAGGGTTTGTGAGAGGAGGTGGAGGATGAAATGGAGTGGTTTGCACAGTGGGTGTGTGAATGGGGGTGGCATATGTACTTGGACCAACAAGTTGATATTGAGAATATTTGGAATGAAAGGAGCCAAAGTGTTGGAGAAGCTGAAAATTAGGAGGAGTGGAAGGAGAGGTTTCTCTATTAGGACTTTGTTGCAAATCTGTAGGCTCAAGGCCTGTTTGGTCTATCCCACTTTGAGACTTAGTTCTAAAAAGGTTTCTTCTATGGTGTAAGTCAAATTGGGGATCTTTCAAGGCTATGAGGTTTTCAGGGACAAAACTTTCTTTGTGAATGGGTCTAACAATAGTTGAATCTTCAGTCCTAGAAGTTTTCCAAAATATTCTTTCTGGGTCATCAAATATGGTAGGAGGGTTTGGCTTATGGTGAGCTCTGGTGCTGATTCTTTGTGAAGCTAGATTTTAGACCCAAAATGCAGAGAGGCTGAAAGTTTATGAGAGTTTTTGAAAAACAAGCCTATCTGTAGGGTACTAAGTTCACATAGTATGTAACTGGGCTTGGTATATTCCCAGGGGAGTCTGTGAGAAATAGTGGGGTCAACAGGGCTACTGAAGACTAGTGGAGTCACCAGGTGGATGATGTTTACGGTTTTAAGGATGTACTTGTTGTCCACCATCAACAACTGAATACCAATCTAAGGATGTTTTTGGGTTTTCTGAGTTCTTTATGTAACACTAAGATTTTCAATGAGTGTTCTCCAGTATGGTCACCATGGTGCTAGTATAATGAATGAAATAGATATCACTCTTGGCTAACACTTGATTTTTCTAGGTTTGATAGGGGATTTGTGAGTTCTTACTGAATGTCTAAGCTTGTTACCTACTCAGGTCCCCAGTGGTGTCACCATTATGTTAGGTCCCTGTAATTTGTCAGATTGGCAAGACCAAATTTACAGGGGTAACATCAAACCAATCTTTCGAGTCCTAGGACCTAGCCTTCCTAGACTCAGAGAGGGCTCTCTCTATATTTTTTATGAAAGATGTAAACTTGATTGATTTTAGGGTTTTGATTTTAGACTAGTTATAAGGATTAGGGTTGGTTTGTTTGTTTTTTTGGTTGGGTAGGTTGTCAAGTAGAACAGATAGAGTAAGAGAGGTTTATACCATTAGGTTATGGAGTCTGCAAAAGGTCTTGAAAGGTACAAAAATATGTTGGGTATGGAGCCTGATTATCTTGCTTATTTTGTATCACAGTGTTAGACCCTTGTACCTTAATGGGGCAGCAACGCCACCCATAATTAAATGATGATTGGCAGGTCTAGGGGGGGGCTACGACTTTATGGAGCCCCCCCCTGGCAGGAGGTTTCAGGGGCAGTGCCCGCGAAGCTAAAAACAGATGTAAAATCGCCTTGTCAAAGTATAGTAATTTCTAGTCAATCTGGGCGGTTCATTAGGAAAATGATCTGACGGTAGAAGTTATGTTTAGATTAGGGTTTTCTACCCTAGAAGGCAACCCCCTTGTATATATGAGGGCATTGTATTGCGGCTGTGTATTATGAGTGTATTCTCGGAGCGAGAAACAGAGAGGGAGACTGTGAGAGAGAACAGAGGATATCACAGCGGATCTGCTGTAGGTTTTGTCTCTTCATTTTTGTTGGATAATATAAAGGAAGGACTGGTTGTTCAGGGTGGACATAGCAAAAACTGGGTGAACCACGTATATATGTGTCTCTCTCGTTTTATGTGTTTTGTGTGCTTGTGTTTTCCACATATTTTATGTGTTTCGTTGCTCTGTTTTATATAATTTTCTAACAAAATAGGTCAAGGGTGTTTCTGAGGGAAAGTATAACAAAGCCAAATGGAAATTTAAAGCTTATGTGAATGAAGTGAACAATAAATTGTGATATTAGTAGGTTTAAAGGGAAGTTAATAATCCCTTAACATGTACTATAACATGAAAACTCTTTAAGAACACTATGCATAAAGAAATAACCAAAGACATGGCATACCATAACCTTCTTTGACTAAACCCTAGCAAGTAAGCATCAAGACAATAGTCCAAAAAACCATAGAGAGCAACAAAATTGTAAATTCTCTAGTGATTTCACCTTCAGGCAAAGAAAACATTCAAGATAAACATATAGTAATGATCAAAGAAAGGGGACTCCTAAAATTCCTTAACCATACTACAAAGAAATTCAAAGCAACCATTCAAGCTAGACAAAGGGCAGGGAAAACCATAAACCTCTTCAGTCAAACCTTATTTAGCAATACTTCAAAGAAAAGACATCAAAAACAATGTTTTAAGTCATACCAAAGGTAGGGCTAGCCATAAATTCTTTGACATGGGTTCCATTAAATAATATTTGAGATAAACAAGCTGAATGGGATTAGAGAGAAACTAATAATTCTCTAAAATGACCTAGTAGAGGAAAACATACAAGCAATAGAAAGAAGACAGAGCTAAGGTGCCTCTAAAAAACATTTCTTAACCTAAAATTTCTGTTCTACTGCATGAGAAAGATGAAACAAACTGAAAAAAAATAAAAATAAAAACACTAATTTAGAAGGACATCACCATTAGCCATGCTCATTATTCCTGCAAGTGTGCTTGGCTCCATTTTCATCCAAATCAAAGCATTCATAACACTCCAAATCCAATTTCTTCTCAAATCCAAGTCTACGTATTAAGTCTAACAATCAACCAAAATGTAAAATGAGGCCTGAATGTGGTATTTAACTAGCAAAGGAGGACCAAAACCCTAGATAGTTCTCCAAAATATCATTAATTACATCATAAATGCCATTTTTGTCCAAGGAGACCATGCAAGGCCCAAGGCACGAAATATCTTAGCTAAATAAATGCAAAATAACTTGTAACATAAATTATGAGCTTAATCTACAGTGATTTGCCTTAAAAACCCTCAAAATATCTTTTTCATTAACTCCAAGTATCTTTTGCTGACTTTCTGGCAAGGGCGCAGTGCCAAAAAAGGAAAAATAGGTCTTTTTGCAACTGAGTCTTGAAGGCCTTCTCGGTGTCCAAACGAGCTCCATGATAGCTCATTAGAAATCCTGTCCTATATACTTTCAAAATATACCTTTATTTTTCAATTTGGAGTCCTTTTACCTGCTCAAAAAATCAATCATCCAAGACTTCTCAGGGTGCAGCTCCAGCGCTGAAAATAGGGTAGAAAGTTGATTGTTTGCATGATTTTGGCACTTTTGGAGTACCAATTCTGCTCCAAATGAGCTCAATGTCCTTGGCCCAAGCATTCTGAAAATTTCAAGTTTTCCTCCAATGGATTCCCCAAAAAAAGGCACAGTGCCACTGGCACTGTGCGTTTGGCCCTTCAAAAGTGGCACTATGCATTTGGCCCTTCAAAACAGTCAAAAACTAAAAAAACTCAAAAACTTGACAAAACTTGAATTTATCTTGCTGATCATGTATCAGATGCTTGTGGGGATGCATCAGCAAGAATTTTAAGTTTTCCTTTTTCCTTAGCCTCCTTTAGTGATTGAATATTTGTAAGGGCTCGTTTGAGCTTGGCCCT
Organism: Pinus albicaulis; assembly: GCA_034641835.2. Taxonomy (NCBI): domain Eukaryota; kingdom Viridiplantae; phylum Streptophyta; class Pinopsida; order Pinales; family Pinaceae; genus Pinus; species Pinus albicaulis. The sequence goes on from CM076576.1 coordinate 32,461,568, forward strand.
TGCAATCTTGTTTCTTAAGGCATAATGCCTTGCCATATTCTTATGGAGGTCAAGGTCCCTCTTGGTCTTCTCCAACAGACCTTCCAACTATATATTTTCCCTCTCAAGCCAAGGTTCCCGGTGATATTCTATTTCCATGGCAAGAAGCTCACTTGGAGTGAGTTGCTCTGCCAAGGCTATCTCTTGCTCCCTCTCCTTGGCTAAACATTTCTTCAAGCCAATTGTTCTTGGCCTCCTCCTAGGAAGTTGTTCTTCCTTTTCCTCCATGTCATCATAAGTGCCCAAGACTTCATCTAGCTTTACCATTGTCTTTGCCTCCTCTTTCTAAGCTCTGATAGCTCCTATCTCATAGATAGCCTTCTGTGCCTCCAGCTGCTTGTTTTCAACCCCAAAATAGTGAATCACATTCTTAGCCCTACCTAGGTTAGTTTGCATATCTTTAATTTGGGCATATTTTCTTTTGAGCAACATGCTTGTGATCCTTTGCTCATTTTCATCATCACTGTGAACATGAATAAGTTGAAATTCTTGTTCAGTCTCATGTTTATCTTCTTCTTCTTCATTAATGACCTTTTCCTTACCTTTGTCAAGCTGCTTGGTTGATGTAGAAGGCATGGCTCCTTGCCTCTTAAGGGTAGCAAACACGTGCCTATTTCCCCTTTGATAGGTCAAAGGAAAAGGTTCAATTTTCACCATCTCTGTGCCACTTGTTTCACTTCCATCACTGCTGCCATCATCATTGGTATCATCACTGCTCTCATGGTGTTTTGACCCACTGTCATCATCCTCACTGATATGTGCCTCACCGCCCTCATTATTCTTTTCTTCACTTCTATTTTCCTCACTGCTATTTGCCTCATTTCTTGACTCCTCATTGATTTCTGCCTTATTTCCATCTTCTTCATCACTATTTTCTGCCTCATTTACTTATTCATTGTTTGATACATTAGTACCATGGGATGATGGTGAGGGATTATGTAAAGGTGATGAAGGAGGAAGATCATCATGATGTGAAGGACTGTGAGTGGATGGTGAGATGGAATATTCTTCATGAGGTGAGGGAATGTGAGTGGATGGAGGAATGGGAGGATGAGAAGATGAAGGGGCATCTTCTTATTGTTGGAATTCTGGAGAAGTAAACACCTCATTAGCAATGAAGGTTTCCCATGGAATACCCTTCTGCTGCAAATGATGCATAACAACCATTTTGATAAGAGAGTGGTGAAAGAGGCTTTTCATCTACTGAGGATAGTCTCTCTTTTGTACAATATAGGAAATTTTGTCAATGCTGTCTTACGTAGGCTGTTGAGTCCGTGATTTCTTTGATTAAGCCAGAGTGACGGGTAACATCAAACCAATCTTTGGAGCCCATGGACCTAGCCTTCTCAGGTCGGGCTCTCTATTTGTGTAAGGGATATCTATGTGTTTTATTCTTATGTTTTTGATTGTAGGCTAGTTGTGAAGTAGGTTTTAGTTTTTTTTTTAGGTTTTTGAGGGAGGAACTGATCAAAGACTCAGATAGATAAAACTATTATCAGATCAACTAGGCTATGGGGTCGAAAGGGTCGAGAAAGCCTCAAATGGTGATACAAGGAATGATGCAGGGCCGATTTGATCAAGGTAAAATGGATCTTAAGGTAAAATGAGGTGAGATGGACACTAAAGTTGTGAATAACAAAGGCTTTCAAACATAAATAGTTCAATAGCTGACATAAACATGGTAGGGATAACCATTAATCATGATGAATGTAACTACAAACTGATAAATGCATAGAAATAAACATTCAAGCAATACATAGAGATATATGACTCTCTAAATTTAGGAAATTTCTATCAGACTTTGGGAAAAGGCAATTAAGACAAACAAATAACTCAAATCACTATGGGGAAATTCCTAGAAATAGTATTTCAAGCTATTGAGCACTTTGAAGTAAGATTGCAGAGTTTTAGGCAAAGGGAAAGATCAGTAAAATACCTCCTTGGTTCAACTAGGACAATCAAACAATCAAAGAAAGGTTTCAAAGGTGGAGCTATGACTAGCCATGAGTAAGCAGGGCATACCGTGAATCATACCTAGCATGCATAAAACCATAAATGAAACAAGAAAACAATTTCTTTAGTGATCAAAGATCAATCAAGATTTCTTTGATATGACTAAGGAGGAAAACATAGAAAGCTATAATGAAATAGGAAATCTGAGGTGCCTCCAACGGCATGTCTCAAATCGATTCTCTACTGTATTATAGCAAGCAAAAGCATGAAATATGTATGAAAACTAAGAAGCATAACAGAGAGGGACACTATACCATTTTTCCAAGTCAAGGAATCCAACAATAGTCCTCTTTCATCATCCAAAACATTCAAGAAACTATCTAATGCATGAGAAAAGTATTTCTTCCAAGCTTTTATAACCATATATTTCTCTATATAATCAAGTTAAACCTTATTTACAATTAATTCTCTTGGAATATATGGGCCAAGATCGGGGAAAACCTCCTAGTGCAACTAGCACGCTCATTGGCCCATCAAAGATATATGATTTTGTCTTTGAGGCTTTGCAAAGCCCAAGGCACAAAATATCTATAAAAATATCTTAAAAATGCTAAAAAAGGAAATTATATTGACTTTTCCTAACTAACAATGGCCAAAAAAGGCTAAACGCACATTAGGAAAAGCCACTTCACAAAAGTGCATTTTTCACAAAAATACTTAAGAAATATATCAGCAGAAAATCGCTTGTCTTGTGGGCAACTTTTGGATGCCTTCCCGATGTCAAAATGAGACCCGTGATGGCTCGTTGGAAATATTTAGATGTCTAGTTTCTAAAAATTCTATGTTTTCTAAAAAATTATCACTATAAGTCTATGAAAAACTGACCTGTGTGGAGAAACCTAGAAAATAGACTTTGCAAACCGGAAAATAGACTTTCTTGATATGTAGAGTAGAGTGTTGAAAAAATGGCTTGTTTTTCTCTACTTTGAGACCAAATCATCTTCAATTTATCTAAAATTCAGCGACTAAGATTGTTGGAAAAATGCGAGAGGGAAACTAATCCCGATTATTTTAAAAAATTGAACTATCTTTCTTACTGAATCCAATCATGTACGTTCAACTATCTTATTATATTTTTTACTTAGAGCATTGCATCAGATAAGCATTAAGCATGAAACAAAGCATCAAACATGAATTACACATATGGACACCAGGATTTAAGGTGGAAACCCAATTTGGGAGAAAACCACCACTGCTGCAATATCAGTCTTCAATATTTTATTATAGAGAAAACTTCTTACAATATATGCTGGTGCAGACTCATACCAGCACGAAGGCACCCACCTACAGAAGGCTACAACCTTCTCTTGTTTACCAGCTTCTTCTGGAAGGGAGCTACAACCCCCTGACTGAAAGCTTCGACCTTCAGCACCACTGTGGACCTCGTTTCATCAATTTTCAGACTGGATCACACAGCCGCAACCTCAGATTTCAGAAAATGTATGCATTCGACATCCCGTTTGGCTTTCTGGATAAACAATATTCATCAGACATGCGTTAGATCTTCATTGATTCTTCTATTGAATGAATCCAAGATTCATTCTTTCGATGGGTGCAACATGGACTCAGAATTATCAATTAAGCACGTCGTCTGTCCATACAGATATTCCTTAGAGGAATTCGCTCTTCTTCCACGCTTGACTCTCGCACATCTATTCCCTTCGAATAATGATCTTGCCCTTTATATAGTTCTCGCCTTTCTCAATACCATGAGTCTAAAACCACTCAACTGCTAATGGTATTCCTTTGTCAATATTCCCTTTAGTTTGTCCCCGGGGCTTTTCAATTTCCCTTTTTTTTTTTTTTAAATTTATTTCATACAAACGAGGAAATTCAAATTATCTATGTGCGCCAAGCCTTTAACCCAAAGTTTAACCCTTCGGATTTTACAAACAATATTCAATGCTTTTCCATATGCAAGTGTCTTGTTGATGTGGTGAGTTCCGCAAGCGGAACAGCCATACATCTCAATCGTTTTGTATTAATAATTGATCCAATCCAATTTGAAACTCCAATCTTTGTCTCTGCCATATAATATTATAAACATTAACGTGCCACTGAATCATCAGTAATATATAAATCCATATAACCTTTCGGGTTCTTCAAATAATATTCAATCTTCGACTCTGGGCCCACATCTCAGTTGGTGGATCGGCGATGTCAAACAAAACTTTCAATTGCGATTGATTAACCGGATGCGATGACCAAATAAAACATGGCTCATAGCGCAATCGGGTCTTTTGAACAAATGCAATCGGGGCACACCATGGAAAAGTTCCGATTGCGATCAGGACATGGATGCGATTGGCACATATTAACTCCAGCATATAACCGGATCGAGTCCGCCACTGATCGAAGCATATAACAAAACTCCGCCGATTGAACCTTGCAATTCAAGACGTTCGATTCCATTAAAACATCGCCACGTGGTCAAGTGGACCCATGGGCCTTGGCTATTGGTGGGGGGCGATTTATAATGTAACATTTGGTTGTATTGTGTACAACCGTTCCACTATGGAATACTGCCACATCCACAAGACATTTTTATGTATCATTTACATTGCGATTTGTGATTGTGATTGGATCGCATCACATCGCAGGACTCCATATCAACAAGACACTACTTCACCAAAATAACTTGCGATTCCGATTTAGAGCTTAAGTGGTGGGGACCACTTGTCCCGCCAAATCAGAAATAAAGGACTTCCACCTGTTTAATTCAATTTTATGACTGTCTTGAATGACTCTGCTCCTCCGTAAATTAAATCTACGGGAATATCTTCGTTCCACTGTCAAAACGTCTCTGCCCATCACCTGTTAATTCTCTTCTTGTCATTTGTGACTGCGGCCCATATCAAGATTTAATTCTCCTGCAATGCACTGCTTATCTCTGTAAATGTATTCTTCCTCTGAGCTCTGCTGCTGATCATTGATCTCTACAATTCTGTTGTTCTTCTGTTTCCCATGCCTTTGCCACATCCTTTTCCATCAATGAAAATATTCCAACAATCTCCCCCTTTGGCATTGATGGCAATACTCTTCCTTTGATGACCTTAGACTCCCTTTGTTGCTTTTCCTCCCCCTTTGACATCAATGGCAAAGAGTTTGATCAAGAAGCCAAGCTCCCCCTGAGATCATGCTGCATCTTCATAATATGACCAATGATTCATCCTTTACATATGACCAATGCTCCCCCTGAGCCTGTGCAGTCAAAGATGTCTGACGGCACCTCACAACCAATTTAAGCTTATGTAATTAAGTAGACCTGAACCTCTGCATGGAAGAGACTACCCCCAGTTTCAGTCTGAGATATTCGAACGCTTCCCTAGGTAGAGGTTTGGTAAATATATCTGCAACTTGCTCTTTGGAGGAAACATATTCTAATTTCACCTTTTGCTCAAGCAATTGTTCTCGTAAGAAGTGATATTTGATGGGAATATGCTTGGTTTTGGAATGCATAACAGGATTCTTTGAGATACTGATGGCACTTGTATTATCACACATAATGGAGATAGGGGTGAACATTTGATTTGAAAATCTTGCAGGGTTTGCATCATCCAAAGAAGTTGAGTGCAACATGATGCTGCAGCCACATATTCAGCTTCTGCTATAGATAATGCAATGGAGCTTTGCTTCTTGCTGAACCAAGATACTAACCGGGGCCCCATAAATAATGCACCACCACTAGTGCTTTTTCGATCATCAATACTTCCAGCCCAATCTGCATCAGTGTATGCATGAAGAGTAAGTTCAACATTCTTTGGGTACCATAGTCCAAAATCTTGAGTTCCTTGTAGATATTTGAATATTCTTTTCACAGCCTAAAGATGAGACTCTTTTGGATTAGCTTGGAATCGTCCAACAATACCGACTGCATGTATGATGTCTGGTCTTGTCCCAGTGAGATAAAGTAGACTTCCTATCATAGATCTGTATTCTGGTTGATTTACGGTGGGGGAATCATCATTAGAACTGAGATTACATCCATTTATCATTGGTGTACTTACAGGTTTGCAATTTTCCATGCCATACTTCTTCAGGATTTGCTTGAGGTACTTTTCTTGTGATAAGAATATACTATCTGTTCCTTGTTGCACTTGCAGGCCGAGAAAAAATGTTAGTTCCCCAAGTAAAGACATTTCAAATTCTTGCTGCATATCAGAAGCAAATTTCTGACTCATAGACTCTTTATTACTTCCAAAAATGATATCATCGACATATACAACCACAATCAATAATTTGTCATTTTCAGTTTTTGTGTATAAGTTGTTGTCAGCAGACCCCTTTGAAAATCCTTGTTGATGAAGATATTTGTCAAGACGATAGTACCATGCCCTTGGAGCTTGTTTGAGACCATATAGAGCCTTTTTAAGTCTACAAACAAGTTTTTCATCATTTCCCAAAACGAATCCTTCTGGTTGTTCTATATAGACTTCTTCTTCTAGATCGCCATTGAGAAAAGCAGATTTAACATCCATTTGATAAACTCTGATTTGTTGGAAGCTTGAATAAGTAAGAAACATTCTTATGGCTTCAAGTCTGGCTACAGGAGCAAAGGTTTCTTCAAAGTCTATACCTTCTTGTTGAGCATACCCCTTGCAAACAAGTCTAGCTTTATTTCTTATAACATCCCCATTCTCATTTAACTTGTTTTTGAATATCCATTTAGTTCCAATGACATTTTTGTCATGGGGTCTTGGTACTAATTCCCAAGTGCGATTCTTTTCAATTTGATCGAGCTCTTCATTCATGGCTTGAATCCAACAGTCATCTTTGCCTGCTTGACTAACACTGTGAGGTTCAATAGTGGACAGAAATGCCAGATTGCTAGAAGCTCCCATAAGAGTTCTTCTTGTTTGTACACCTGATCCCTTTTCTCCCAAAATTTGAGATTCTGGATGATTCTTTTGAACATATCTGGAGGGAGCCTTTTCAGAAAAACCATCTTCGGGTTCTTCACTGGGTTCACTATTTGTATCATTACTATTTGATGTAGAAGGATATGTGTCATCATCATCTTCATCTGTAGTTTGCTTTTCTTCTTTTGGAGCTGCAGAAGACTCATCAATAACAACATCAATACATTCAACAATCTTCCGAAGTCTTTTATTGTAACATTTATAGGCCCTACTCCTAGAAGAGTATCCAAGGAATATCCCTTCATCTGCTCTAGGTTCAAACTTGCCAAGTTTTTCATCATTATTCTTGATGAAGCATTTGCTTCAAAAAATTCTAAAATGCTTTATAGTGGGAGGATTACCATACCAAAGTTCATATGGAGTTTTATCACTATTTACACGAACATGTGCCTTGTTGAGAATGTTTACTGCTGTATGTGCTGCTTCTCCCCAAAATATGTCAGGTGTTCTAGAATCATCCAGCATAGCTCTAGCCATTTGTTGAACTGTTCTATTCATTCTTTCTGCAACACCATTTTGTTGTGGAGTGCTAGCTACAGAAAACTGTCTTTTTATGCCATGTTGTTCACAAAATTCAAGAAATTCATCTGATGTATATTCTCCTCCTCGATCATATCTGAGACACTTGATTTTTAGATCTAATTCATTCTCAACTAGTGCTTTGAAGATCTGAAATTTCTCAAATGCTTCATCTTTGTGTTTAAGCAGCCCAATCCAACACATTCTAGAAAAGTCATCAATGAATAAGATATAGTATTCTTCACCACGCGGTGACTTTTTTCTCATAGGTCCACATATGTCAGTATGGATAAGTTCAAGAGGCTTACTTGATGATCCTGCCTTGGCATTAAATTGTACTCTGGTTTGCTTACCGAATTGGCAGGATTTACATATGATATTTTCAGGTAGAGAAATATTGGGAAGATCACGAACAGCCTTGAGTCTGCTTGATTTGTTGAGTTGAGAGAAGCTCAGATGCCCCAATCTTCTATGCCATAGCCAATTTTCTAAAGATTTACTCAAATAGCATTGTTCTTTGCAGTTCTTCAATATATATAGGTTGTTTGGAGTTCTTTTCCCTTTTATAATTGCTTTACCTGTATCAAGATCACGTACCACACATTCTTTTGAACTAAAGACAACTTCAGTTCCTTGATCACACATTTGACTTACACTTAACAGGTTATGCGTTAATCCATCCACATACATGACTTCATTAGCTTTCACATTTTCTTTTAGAAAAATAGACCCTTTTCCTTTAATGACCGCAGGAGTATCATTTCCAAAAGTAACCTTCTTTTCCTTTTCTAGAGCATTATATGTAAGAAGTTTGTCTTTATCACCTGTCATGTGTCTTGAGCATCCACTATCAATGTACCATTGGTTTTCTTCATCTTCTGCAAATAACGCTATGCCACAATTTTCAACCTGTAATTCCTTCTTTTTCCATACTTTGGAGCTTGAAGGAACATGTTCTTTTAGCTGAACTTTGCTCCTGCATTCGGATTCTTCATGGCCAAAGTTATTGCAGTAAGCACATTCAACTTCATTTTGAAGAGGAGAGAAGTTGTTATAAGTGTTCTTCTTTGATTCAATGTCCATTCTCTTCTTTCTTGCTTCTCTTGTCATGATAGTTTTATATGCAACACATTGAACAACTTTATGACCAAAATTATGACATGAGAAACATTGTCCATTGAAGTAGAAATTTCTTCGACCATGAAATCTTCTATTTGAATTTACCTGCTGTTTGGTGTTCCTTTGAAGAGTATTCGAGTTGAAGTTCTTTGACTTGAGCTGATCATGCTTTACCTGTGAGGAATCTTTATCCCTTTGCTGAGTTGCAGAATGTTGCAAACCAGTTGTAGCAGCTTTTAGATAGTTTGGTGCAGAAGCCTGAGAATTTTCTCCGGTATATCCAAGACCTGTCTTTATAAAAGGAGAACGTTGTACCTTGATAATTTCATCCAAGGTTTCAGATCCTTTAGCAAATCTAAGATTCAGAGTATTTACTTTCTCAAGTTCTTTTCTTAGACTTACCACTTCACATTCTAATTTTTCATTATGCTTCTTCTCTTCTTCAATCTGATTTTTCAGAGTCTCTATGATTATTTTACTTTCTTCTAAGCATATTTTGAGTTGATTGTTTTCATTAAGAAAATCATTTTCTTCTAGAGCATCCATAAAGGTATCCTTTTCTTCTTTAGAATCATTTTTGAAAGCCATAAGAAGTCTAAGATCTTGTTCACCTTCTTCCTCACAATCAGATAACCCATCACTGTCTTCATGAGTATAGTAACTTTTTCTAGAGCTAGACCGATTCTTATTTCTTCTTGCTGCTTCGTTTCCTTTAGCAGGTGTTTCTTTGTAAGGACACTTAGCAGCATAATGACCAACTCTTCCACAACTAAAGCATTTGAAGGGAAGCTTACCTCTAAACCGTCCTGTGCCAAGTTGAAGTTTCTTTACGAAGTTTATCTCATCTTCTTCTGAGACATATCCCGATCCTTCTGTTATTTGTACTTCCTTCCCTTTTGTAGAAGTTCTAAAGATTGCTTCTTTGACTTCAGATGGTCCTCCTCTTCTCATTTCATATGCAGTTAGTATGCCATGAAGTTGTACCACAGTAAGATTTTGAAGATCTTGCTTTTCTTCAAGAGCTGAAACTTTTGACTCAAATTTTGCTGTTAGAGATCTTAAAATTTTCTCAACCAATGTAGATTCAGTTATTGTTTCTCCCAGATTCCTCATGCAATTTACAATATCATCAAGACTTAGAAAGAAATTTGCAATGCTTTCTTCATTAAGCATTTTTAGATTCTCATATTGAATTCTGAGAGTTTGAAGTTTAGCACTTTTTACCTTTGCATCACCTTCATAGCTTAGAATGATTTTGTCCCAAATTGCCTTTGCAGTATTCAGCTGCATGACTTTGACAAATTCTGATTCAGTGAGACTTCCCAATAGAGCATTGACCACCTTTGCATTAGTTTCATAGTTCTTTCTTTCAGTTGGATCCGTTGGCACTGTAGCTGGATATTGATATCCTTGTTCAACAATTGCCCATACATCTGCTCCCAGAGACTGAAGGTAGGACCTCATCCTTGTTTTCCAAAAGATTAAGTTGTTTCCGTTGAAGAGAGGAGGCCTGATAGATGTTGTTCCATCTTGATTGCTCATTTTGATTGATCTTCCTTCTAGCGACTAAGCTTTTTCAGAAGGACCCGCTCCGATACCAATTGTTGGAAAAATACTGAGAGGGGGGGTGAATCAGTATTTTAAAGCTGAACAATTTTTCTTTCTTACTGCATCCAATCATGTACGTTCAGCTATCTTATTATATTTTTTACTTAGAGAATTGCATCAGATAAGCATTAAGCATGAACAGTAGAACAAAGCATCAAACATGAAATACACATATGGACACCAAGATTTAAGGTGGAAACCCAATTTGGGAGAAAACCACCGCTGCTGCAATATCAGTCTTCAATATTTTATTATAGAGAAAAATTCTTACAATATATGCTGGTGCAGACTCATACCAGCACATAGGCACCCACCTGCAGAAGGCTACAACCTTCTCTTGTTTACCAGCTTCTTCTGGAAGGGAGCTACAACCCCCTGACTGAAAGCTTCGACCTTCAGCACCACTGTTGACCTCGTTTCATCAATTTTCAGACTGGATCACACAGCCGCAACCTCAGATTTCAGAAAATTTATGCATTCGACATCCTGTTTGGCTTTCTGGATAAACAATCTTCATCATACATGCGTTAGCTCTTCATTGATTCTTCTATTGAATGAATCCCAGATTCATTCTTTCAATGGGTGCAACATGGACTCGGAATTATCAGTTAAGCACGTCGTCTGTCCATACAGATATTCCTTAGAGGAATTCGCTCTTCTTCCGCGCTTGACTCTCGCACATCTATTCCCTTCGAATAATGATCTTGCCCTTTATATAGTTCTTGCCTTTCTCAATACCATGAGTCTAAAACCACTCAACTGCTAATGGTATTCCTTTGTCAATATTTCCTTTAGTTTGTCCCCGGGGCTTTTCAATTTCCCCTTTTTTTTTAAATTTATTTCATACAAACGAGGAAATTCAAATTATCTATGTGCGCCAAGCCTTTAACCCAAAGTTTAACCCTTCGGATTTTACAAACAATATTCAATGCTTTTCCATATGCAAGTGTCTTGTTGATGTGGTGAGTTCCGCAAGCGGAACAACCATACATCTCAATCGTTTTGTATTAATAATTGAGCCAATCCAATTTGAAACCCCAATATTTGTCTCCGCCATATAATATTATAAACATTAACGTGCCACTGACTCATCAGTAATATATAAATCCATATAACCTTTCGGGTTCTTCAAATAATATTCAATCTTCGACTCTGGGCCCACATCGCAGTTGGTGGATCAGCGGTGTCAAACAAAACTTGCGATTGCGATTGATTAACCGGACGCGATGACCAAATAAAACATGGCTCATAGCGCAATCGGGTCTTTTGAACAAATGCAATCGGGGCACACCATGGAAAAGTTCCGATTGCGATCAGGACATGGATGCGATTGGCACATATTAACTCCAGCATATAACCGGATCGGGTCCGCCACTGATCGGAGCATATAACAAAACTCCGCCCATTGAACCTTGCGATTCAAGACGTGCGATTCCATTAAAACATCGCCACGTGGTCAAGTGGACCCACGGGCCTCGGCTGTTGGTGGGGGCGATTTATAATGTAACATTTGGTTGTATTGTGTACAACCGTTCCACTATGGAATACTGCCACATCCACAAGACATTTTTATGTATCATTTACATTGCGATTTGCGATTGCGATTGGATTGCATCGCATTGCAGGAATCCATATCAACAAGACACTACTTCACCAAAATAACTTGCGATTCCGATTTAGAGCTTAAGTGGTGGGGACCACTTGTCTCGCCAAATCAAAAATAAAGGACTTCCGCCTGTTTAATTCAATTTTATGACTGTCTTGAATGACTCTTCTCCTCCGTAAATTAAATCTACGGGAATATCTTCGTTCCACTGTCAAAAATGGCTCTGCCCATCACCTGTTAATTCTCTTCTTGTCATTTGTGACTGCGGCCCATCAAGATTTAATTCTCCTTCAATGCATTGCTTATCTCTGTAAATGTATTCTTCCTCTGAGCTCTGCTGCTGATCATTGATCTCTGCAATTCTGCTATTCTTCTGTTTCCCATGCCTTTGCCACATCCTTTGCCATCAATGACAATATTCCAACATAGATGACCCTAAAAATATGGCATCCAATGATACCATTTTCATCCTTTGAGGATGCCTCAAATAGAAATGGCGATGCCCATGATTTTTAGCAAAAAGCCCAAAAATGTCAAAAAAACAAAACTTGTCGAATTTTGCCCAATTTTGGTAAGCATGACCCTCAAGGGTTTTCAGAAGCATGCTGAGAAGATGAGGCCAAAATTTGGATTCTTGATGTGTCTTTCTTCATTTTTGGTGTCGGGCACCTCTTTTGAGCCTCTTTGAGCTTTTTATGTGTGGCTTTCAATTTCCGCCGGGTGAATTGATTAAGCTTCTTATAGTGCCCAGTCATCCTTCTTTGAACATCCAAATATCTATTGGCCTTTTCCAATTTATTCTCCAAGTGGTCATTCACCCTTTCAAGCCATGCCTCTCTATTGTTTTCTGTTTCTTGGGTGAATAAGGTAGTAAGAGGAAAATATTGGAAAATGGCAGCCTCTTCCTCTTTTTGTTTCTCCAAGGCTCTTCTGAGTCCCGTGGTCCTTGGCCTCTTTCTCCTTGGCTGATACTCTTCTTCACTATCATTGAACTCGCCCATGATTTCTTCCAACTTAATTTTCACTTTGGAGGCCTCTTTTTGATACTTGATAGCTCGTGTCTCATATACAACCATGTGGACACTCATCTGCTTGTTTTGTGTTTGCAGAAAGTGAATGAGGTTTTTAGACCTCTCTAGATCTACCCTTAGATCATGAATTTGTTCTTCTCTATTTATCAAGAGAGACTCTAGAATTTTGGCCTCATTGTCGCTATCATCACTGTTTATCTGAATTATGTCAAAGTTCTTCTCTTTATCATGGTTACTTTCTTCCTTCTCCTTTCCCTTGTTTTGGGTGGCCTTCTTGGTCTTCCTCCTCTTTGGTAATTCAATAATGGATTTCTTGGGCAAATTCCCTTTGCTTCGGAGGGCTCTAGTAACATTTGGAGTTACAGTTTGAGGCACTCTCTTTCTTGATGTTTGGGGCTTTGTCACCTTTGGAGAAGAAAGCATGGCCCCTTGCCTAGGAGAGGCAGCTAGCACATGCTCTATTTGCTCTTTGCCCTTGCTACTCCCCTCATCATCCTTGCCACTGTTTTGACATTCTTCATGAACGCTTTGACTGTCACCTTGCATGTCTTTTTGAAGGCTGCCCTTTTCACTTTTGTCCCTGCTTTCTTCAGGACTTTTAGGCTCTGTATCTTCAACGTTTTGTGCTTCATCCTCATCATGTTTGCTGTTGTGAAGGCTACCAATATCCTCATAAAACTGCTCCATCTCTTCATCATTTCCCTCTTCATTGTTTTTCTCTTCTTCATGGCGCTCTTCTTCATCACTGTGCTGCCTTTCATCACTGTGTTTTTCTTCACTTTTCTCCCTTTGGCTTGGATCCTCTTCACTGTTTTTTTTTTTTATCACTATGCTGCCTTTCCTCACTGTGTTCTTCTTCCTCATTATGATGCTCTTCCTCACCATGCTCCTCTTCATCATTATGTTTCTCTTCCTCACTATGATCTTCTCCTTGATCAATCATGGGAGATTTTGGCTTCTTAGGAGTGGGTTTACTAGAAGAAGGAGAAAGAGGATGAGTGGAAGGTGAAGGATATTCATGGGATGAAGAAGCAGTGGTGAAGTCAAGATGTGAAATGAAAGTGTCCCAAGAGACTCCCTTCTTCTCAAGTTGATGAAGAATGACAATCTTGATAAGGGAATGATGGAAAAGACAAGCTGGCTGCTGAGAGGAAGGTCTCTTTTGAACAGTGGAAGCCATCTTTTCAATACTTCTATGGAGGAAAAAGGGGAGGTTTAGCAATTGGGTCCTTGTGAAGTGCATGAGTAGCCGGACATGGTAAGCATAGACCTAGGAAAACCTTCCCTATCATGTGAAATATTTCATTATTATCTTCATGAGGGGAGCATATCTGGTCAAAAGATATGAAAAAGGAAAGATGGATGGGCATGCATCCCGATGCTCTGGCTTCAAAAAGGGTTTGTATTGATCTGAGTCTAGGTAGCTCTACTTAAACCATTTTTCTCTGACATATGAGATTTTGGTAGCTCTGGAAATGGATCTAGGAGAAAACTTGAAATCTAAGCCTGCCAGCTGAACATGTTTCCCTTACAATCTTAAAGCACATAGATGTGTCAAGGGAAGATAAATTTTCACCTCCTAAACCCTTTGAAAAAATACAAACATCCAACTTCATGAAAGTTAAAAAGAATTGAAGGATGGGCATTCATACCTTTTGTGAGGGCCACTTCTGATGTCTTACCTGGGAGGCATTTTGATTTGGATACTCGTTGCTGGCTTACCAAGACAATGGCTAATTCAAATGGTCTCTGAAATAGTCTCCCAACACCACACCTTGTTCTCCTTGTAAGTCACCATGCTTCTTTGATGCTGGCAAACAAATATTTGTCAAATGATAACCAAAAACACTTTATAATTGTTCTTGGGCAAATATCTTGAAAAGATGTGTTTGTGGTTCTTTGCTGAAGAAGGGTTTCTTGTGTTTTGGCACACAAAATCCTCCCCTCAAGCATTGCCCTTTTTATTCTCACTTCCCTTTGCAAAGTAAACAAGACACCTTTCAACTGACTTGAAGACCTTGAAAATAGACTCTGCCTTTTTTGAATTTTGGGGGCTGCACAAATTTCACTATCTCACAACACAGAAAGGAATTGTTTATATTGACCAAGCCTTCATCCCTTTTACCACTATCTATATGATCATTTAAAAATGTTTTGAGACCTCTGCAACCTCTATTTATATGTCTAGTAACTGTGGGCAGTCTCTATTTTTTGAAAGGGAGTTAGGCCTCTTTCAAAACTGATAAAACTTCTTCACCTATCATTTTATTAATCTTTGATACCCACAACAACAAAACTTCATTGATTTTGACCAAATGCCCAAAACTCCTAATCACTGTGTCTTTATTTGTTTTTTAGGAGACAAGGTTTGTGCTTTGCTAACACTGTTAGGACACCTCTTCAAGAAAATTTAAGACCTCTTCCCAACACAAGAAGACCTTCCTCAATTTTGACAAAAACTCTATCTCTTTACTACTGTCTATCTCTGTGTTTTTAGATGATGAAGTGCTTTCAAAATTACTATTTCTTCTTTGTGAAAACATAGTAAAAACACCCCCTTTAAACTTCAAAATTTACCAAGAAGCAAGGAAAATACCTTGGACAACGTTTATGGGTCTTGTTTGATCATTGGAGCAATGTAAAAGAGATTTTTTGAAAGCAAATGGAGGAGCGGGCCATTTGAAGCAGAGGGCGATGCGCATATGGAGGTAGTAAGGTCTTTTCCGGGCGGTAGTGAACACAGACATAGGCACACCACACAGTAGTTCAAAATCTTCATCATGGCACTCACAGGTGTGCCACACACACCTACAGGCGCACCGCGCGGAGTTCAGGCACCGAAAACCTTCAAATTTTGCCCGAAAAATCTTGGTTTCTTCAGTGAGCAGCTAATGCATGCTCACTTTGGTTTTTTGAATTTGAAAATGGGGCCTTTCAAATGGTCTCCTCCCTCTTTTAAAATTCAAACAAGCTAAAATACCTTTGTAGTTACTTTGTGAGGGTTTGGATTTTTAAAAAGGCTTTTTATCATATCAAAACATAAATCACTATTCTCAGTAATATATCACTTTTTAAAATACCAAAAATACCATTTTCTTAACTTTCCCTTTCGTATGGAATATGCAGAGGCTATTGCTAAAGACTGAGGCTATTCTGTCTTTCAAAAGGAAAACTGCTTCAAGAACCATGTCAAATACTGTTGATGCATCCTCTGCCTATCTTACAGAAGGAGGTGATTGACCATTTTAGAAATTACTTTGATAATTCAACTCTCTGGTGTTTGATGATCTATTATGCCCATTGTTGAAGTTTTTCAAACACTGTTAGGCACCTTATATTGAAATTTTCTGTCAACTGTGGATAAAACCTCATTTTTACTCACCAAGATTTTACCTATATCTGTTCATCAAGGAGAAGGATTTTTTTAAAAACCCTCAATGCAATCATATACAATAGCAAAGTTTGTTCATATGTATATAAAGAGGTCCTATATATGACTGTGGTATGCCTTGTTTCTTTGAATTTTGTCTTGAATTTGAATCATTTTGACATACCCTTCCTGTCATTTTGATGAGCCTGTTCCAAGTTTTGGACATTCTAGCCTCTGGTTACTCTTCGAAGGAGGCTTTTATAGATAAAAAGAAAAGACTTCTTTTGACACCCTTGTATCACTGTTTTGATGATGTCACAAATGGCTTCAAACCATGAACCTTCAGTTGCTTCCTACTGATTTTCAACCTTGTCTTTTAAACAATGAACTCCTTTAAACACTACTTGAAACACTACTACTCTATCGGTTGTTTCATCCTCCGGAGGAAGTGGTGTAAACAAGTCTTTAGGCCATTTGAAACAATGTTAGTCTTGTGCTCTTTGAATGAGGCTATACCTCTGTTCCTGACCCTCTGCTTTTTAAATGAAGGAGGCCCTTATCATGTTCCTAATCATTTGATTTTTAAATGAAGGAGGTTAACCTAATATTTCCAAACCATATGCTCTTTATACTGGAGGAGGTTTACAACAAGTGACCCAACCAGCTGCTCATGTTTGGAGGAGGTTAACACAGTCACCCAACCATCTGCTCATGTTTGGAGGAGGTTAACACGGTCATGACATCTCATCCCTTTCTCAGGTTGTGTCATATTTCCTTGTAACACATATCTCTGCTTGGTATATCACAATAAGTAATAAAGTGAAATTTGACAATATGTTATAATAGGCATGTTCTGAGATATGTATCCTGTGGTAAAAATATCCTTGGTGAATCTTTTAAACCAGGAGCCACATGATTTGTATTTGTAGATTATTTGTTGGCTAGTCATTACTTACTAACCTTTCTTAACTGTGTTTGCAGAGGCTTATTGAATTTTCTCTCTGACTAGTATTCTTATCCCAGGCTCAAGACAACATGAGAAGCATCTGTCTTCTTATGTTCAGTTTGATGATGTTTCTTAGAATACTTGTGCATTTCTGCTTTTGAAAGAGACACTGAAACACCGTAGATCAACATAATATCAGTTTGGCTTTTGAAACATGTATTGCTGAGGCATCAAGACCCTTTAGTGGCGTGACCTATGGGTGTATCAAGCTTTGTTTTTTGTAGATTAAGTGCTAATTCAGGGTTGGTTGGTATTGAACAAAAGATTTTGGGTCAAGATGCTTTTGCTAAGGAGGGACTTCCTAAAGCGCCACTACCTAACTTAGGGGAGATCTTTGATAGATTTTGAGTATTCTCTTTGGTATGACTAGATCTTAAAATGACATATGACCATAGGTAGGGTGGTTGACATTCTCATCATCAGTTGGATAATGAATGACTTGGGAATGAGGATAAATAACAACAGATAACCTTTAGCTATGATAGTTCATGGACAGGATTATGTGACTAAGACTATATAGTATTTGACAACTAGGTTTTTCCTCATCATAGGCTAACTGGGAAAAGGTAGGAGGACAAAATGTTTAGGGGTGTTTTCTAGATGAAAAATTTGACAAATTGGAGATTAGCTTCTAGAAAACTTGGCCTTAAAAACTAGTCATCATCAACAGGTGAAAAATACTGATGAATAACAATGGCTCCATTTGGGGAGGGTAGCTCCTTTTCAAGAGGTGTCCAAAATTTCAGACCTCTGGCCTTTGAAGACCAATGCCTTTATCCATTGGCGCAAATTTCTTTCTTCTTTGATGCTATTTCTGAAAATTGACAGCATGATTAGCATCAAAGTCATTTCTACCTACCCAGCTACATTTCCTAACATTTTTTCTTCTTTCGGGTGCATTTGGACTAGCAACCCTTTGAAATAATATTTTTTTAAAATGACACTATCTAATTCTACACTTATATCCACCAGGAGTTCAGATTAAACTAATGAACTCCTTTATTTCTCTACCTATGCTAGATCGACTGTCAAGGTTAAGCTGTTTGACAAGATTTTATTCTCTAATCTAAAACATGAAATTGAAAAATGACCAAATCGGGATTAGACAGTATGATTTTTCATGTACTTCTGGCATGAAAGACAAGCTGCACACAAATATTATTTTGCATGAACATGAAATTTAGAAAAATTAAGGCTAGGATACACAATTTTCTTTCATCCCTGTTTTCCTCTTTGGTTCTGTATTGAGCATGTGGAACCAGTATCTTTTCCTAATCTATTTTCTTTGACAAGTCAAGCTTACAAAATATTGACTATCTTTTCTCTCACTAACTTATCAGCAAATAAATTTAAAACATGTTCAGTTATGATTAGGCTAGATAACTAAACAAGACATTTTGAGCACTAGTAGCGGCATTTAGACTTGTGCGCTTTCAGAATGACTATATTTTGAACATGGGGCTTTCTTTATGTTTTTCAAACTGCCCTCTTTTTCTACTTTTCTATTGTTTTTGAGTTTCCTGTTTTTTTTTTTTTTATATATATTTCTTCAAACAATGATATATACTATGATTTAAAAATCTAGAACTAGAAATCCTGAAAATGGTGAAACTTGAGCATCTTATCTTCATAAGGATCTCTTATCACTCTTGGCCCACTCAGCTCTTGAAAATAAAAGTTTGGAAAATTTTCTCTTTCAAGCATAACATAAGGATTCATGCATGAATCTCTAAACAACCCCGTATCTTCTTGATGTACTTCTTTATACCTTTGATCTCCACTTCTCCTTTTGCTGTACATATTTTTCAAATAATGCAGATATTCTTTGTCATTTTTGAAGCATATGATGACATCATCAAGGTACATCAGAATGCAAAAATTTAGAACTGGAAACATGGCTTTTAGGAGCATGTTTTTGGTGTCTGGTGGTTTTTCAATTCTGGGTTTGAATATGGAACTACTTCCAACATACTTGAAAAATTCTTTGAGCTGTTCACTTTGCAAAGGAATTATTTGGCGATACCCTGAAACATCATTTTGTAAAGACACATGATTAGAAGCACCTATTATTTGTATAGAATGGTCTTGAGTAGGAAGGATATAATTTCTGTCCCAAGGGTGTGTATTTGTGTTTCTAAAATCAACACAGATCCTATGTCCAGCTGTCTTGTCTTTGATTGTTATTGTTTGGTCAAGATTTTTGTATTTTCTTTTGTCGAAGCTATTTCTTGGAGTGATGACAGTGTCATAGTGCTTCTCACTATTTTCCCTACATGAAGTATTATCTTGAACAATCTTGAAAATTCTAGCAGTTCTAAGTCTTTGGTGGAGTGGTGGAATGGTAGCTAGTTCAAACAACTCAGGTATGTTTGGACTACAGTTATCATATCCTTTCATAAGAAGTTTATCAGACATATTTTCTGGATTTTTAGCTATTGTGGCTACAGTCCAGGTTTCATTTGAGGGGGTAGAGTTATGAGATGGTAAATCTTTAAGGTATGGTAAGAACATTAAGCTCCCATGCCCCTGATTTCCAAAAAGGTTTGTAATATGCAAGTCTTCTAATGCTTCTATTCTGAAAAAGTCTCTTGATGTTACTGCTAATGTTTGTCTATGGTTTGAACAATTTTCTTGATGGTATAAAATGTTTTGTGCTTCCTGCTCTTTTTCTGTTTCAGGAGAAACACACTCTCTTTCCTCAAGACATGACTGCTCATGGTCATGATAATTTTGAGTGTTCAACTCATCATAGAGAACCTGGGGTAGCTGATGTGGTGTGTCTAAGTTTATTTAAAATTCCCCTAATTGTTCCTCATTGTCTTCTTCAGTGTGTAAAATGAAGGAATTCAGATCAGAATGCAAGGAGTACATCGGGATATTATCTAGCCTTTCTTGGCTGTTGACAATATATTTCATGTGTGATTCCTGATAGAGTATTCTGGTTTGGTTAAACATAGGAATAGTGGCGTAGGACATATCAAGTTGAATATTTCCCTGAAGCTTGGCTCCCCAAGATCTGGATAAAATCATTTCGTACTTGGGAGGGATGTCTGGTACCACTATGTCCATGATCAGGTGTTTTGCAGGTATTTGGGCCAAACTGAAACAAATATCTTTGATTAAGCCTAGAAACTTGACTCTACTTGAATCAAATGAATATAAGTCTTTATAATGTTTTGTTATTTCTAGGCCTAGTCTTTCCATTTCAACCTTTGGCATGAGATTATGCAAGGCCCCGGAGTCTAGCATGGCATTGTGTAGGATTTGGTCATGTCTATTCACACTGATGTAAAAGGGAAGATTGGTTCCTTCTTGGAATTTTCCTTCTATTTTTGGACCAAACAACACTTCAGGGGTGTCATCAGCTAGATTTAGGGTGTTTTCATCATTTCCTATATTCGGGACTTTTAGCACTTGGGATTTGTAAGAGCTTTGGGTGATAAGCTCAGTGAGAGGCATGGTGATATTTATTTTGGAAATTTCTCCTTCAAAACTGAAGGGTGCCTATAATTTAGATAGGTTTGCTTCATTTTTTTTAGCCATGACTTTCTCTATGTTCTTAATTTGTTGACTCTGGTTCGGGATTTTGTTCAACACATCCATCTCGGGAATCTTGGTAGACGTACTAGGAATATCTGGGCCAAGGCTTGTCTGAATAGCTTTATCTTTTTTTTGGTCAGTTTTCTTGACCATGATTTTGTTGCTATTCACTTCTCTTCTAAGGATGGTATCAGGAGTTTTAGTAACAGCAGTGTCTAAGCTACCTTTCTTGGATTTGTCTTGGTTTTTTCTACTTCTAAGATCATACTACCCGTGGGCTTCTATTATGGTGTTTTGAAAACCTATAGCAGGATCTTTGGGGTCCTCATAGTTGGTTTCATTTTGATTCGGGGAGAAGAAATCTTGTTCTTCTTCTATGAGGTATACCTCACCCTCGTTATCATAACCTATTAGGTTTAAATTAATTTCATCAATGGGTTATGTATCCCTTTCTTCTTCATCAACATATTTTTCATTGAAGGGTGGCCTGATTTGTTGGTCATTTTCCCTTGGTTTATTTTGAGACTAGTCTCTCCTAAAGTTCTGGTTCCAGTTCCTGTTTTGAGGGTTTGGCTAGTTGTCCCTAAGAGGTTTCTTTCCACTTATCTTTTCCCACATTTGCACCATGGATCTAACCAGGTCATCTATTCTAGGATCTAAGGAAGATACTGAAGGGGTAACTTTGTCATGGTATGTGACTCTCTTCTCTAATCTCATCCTAGCTCTTTTTTAAGCTAAGTTGCCTTATGCGCTTATGGCCACTTTTTGCATTTCCTCTAAGGTTTCAGGGTCCTTGTTTCTTAGTTGATAAGTCATTTCTGGGTCAAAGCCTTCGGGAAAATTTGCTAAGGCTGAGCCAAGTGGAGGTTTGAAGTGAGGCGGGAGGGCGTTATAAACACTGTTGAACCTAGTGCAGTATTCCTGGACACTTTCCCCGTTATCTCTTTTTAAATTGTTATACTCAGACAAGATTTGAATGGGGTTTTTTCTGATTTCCCACATATTTATGAAGGTTTGGTAGAGTTCTGGGAGATTGTGTATGCTATTTGGAGTTAAGCTCTTAAACCATTTTTTGGGTTCTATGCCCAAGCTTTGGGCGAACATCCTCATTCTTATGGTCTCGTCTTCTAATTCCATGTATTCAAAGGCATCACTTATTCTATCTACATGTTGTTGGGCGGTAGTAGCCTCAACTCCGGTGAAGTGTTGGATTTTCGATTGGTAGTCATGTTGTAAAGGTGCCAAAGGCTGTGGCAACACCAAGGGTACATATCAAGCTGCTATGGCAGGAGCTAATGGTTGATTTACAATATTGGGGCTTGTAAGATGAGCTGAGTTGGTTTGAACAGTGGTGGTTTGAATGGGTGTGGCGGATGTACTTGGACTAGTGAACGGATTTTGAGCAGATTTGGGGTGGTAGGAGCCAAAATGGTAGAGAAGCTGAAAGTCAGGGGGTGTAGTAGGTGAGGCTTCTCTACTAGGACTCTGTTGCAAATCTAAGGGCTCAAGATTGTTAGAGTTGATTTTACTTTGTGACTTGCTTCTAAAAATGGTTTTTGCCGATTTTAAGTCAAATGGGGAATCCTGCAAGTATGTGAGATGTTTAGGTACAGATCTTGATTTACATATGGACCTATCGGTAGCTAAGTTTCCAGTTTCGTAAGTTTGCCACAGAATATTCTCTAGGTTATCACCTATGATAGGGGGATTTGGGTCTAGATGAGATTTGGTACTGATTCTTCGTGAAGCCAGATTTCGAATTCAGAGTTTAGAGAGGATGGTATTTGTGATTGTTTTGGATGGATGGCCTGTCTAGGGGTTTTGCTAATGTGAAGAATGGTTAAAACAAAAATGAATACTAGTGGAGTCGCCAAGTGGATTTCTTTGAGATCTATGGTCCACCACCAATACTAAAAAAGATGCTTTTGGGAAAAAGTTTTCTTAGCAAACTTTGAGGTGTGAGACTTGCAATACAGACTTATCACTTAGTTTCAACAGTTTGCTAGGCTGTTTGGACAAGCTAATGGTTCAATTTGCATGTTTATTCTGTTTATCTCCTATGTTTAGGTGAAGTTTTCTGAATTTCTAAGTTATAATTAGTTTGTCACTGATCACAGAGTTTGCACCATGAATTTTAAGTTTTAGAAAGGATGAGTCAATAGAAAGGTATGGTTTATAAATTTTTTTGGTTTTTATGGAGTTTTTTAGGCCTAATAGAGGCTAGTGGAGTCTCCAGGTGGAATTTGGTTGTTTTTATAGATATTTACTTATGGTCCACCACCAATAACTAGGGAAAGCTAATATGGGGATGTTTTTGGGGTTTTCTGAGTTTTTATGTGCAGCCTATGGTTTATTAGAGTATTCTAAAACTAATTCATCACTTTGCTAGGGTGGTGAAACAAAAATATTTTACTATAAATGATTCTATGGATTGCTTGCCTGTTTAAATTTTGAAAGACTAATGAATCTACAAGAGTTTGCTAGACTATTATGTACTCAGTTAATCCCACCGTGATCGCCATTATGTTAAGGTCCCGTGATTTGGCTGATTGGCAAGCCAAGTGACAGGGTAACATCAAACCAATATTTGGAGCCCAAGGACCTAGCCTTCCTGGACTCAGAGAGGGCTCTCTCTATTTGTGTAAGGGATATTTATGTGTTCGCTTCTTATGTTTCTAATTTTAGGCTAGTTGTGAAGTAGGTTTTTTGGTTTTTATTTTAGGTTTTTGAGGGAGGAATTGATCAAAGACTAATATAGATAAAAATATTGTTAGATCAACTAGGCTATGGGGTCAAAAAGGCTGAGAAAGCTTCAGATGGTGATACAAGGTATGTTGAAGGGCTGATTTGATCAAGGTAAAATGGATCTTAAGGTAAAATAAAGTGAGATGGACAGTAAATTTGTGAAGAACAAAGGCTTTCAAACATAAATAGTTCAATAGCTGACATAAACATGGTAGGGCTAACCATTAATCATGATGAATGTAACTACAAACTGATAAATGCATAGAAATAAACATTTAAGCAATACATAGAGATATATGACTCTCTAACTTTAGAAAATTGCTATCAGACTTTGGGGAAAGACAATTAAGACAAAAAAATAACTCAAAGCACTATGAGGAAACGCCTAGACATAGTATTTCAAGCTATCAGGCTCTTCGAAGTAAGATTGCAAAGTTTTAGGCAAAGGGAAAGATCAGTACAAGACCTCCTTGGTTAAACTAGGACAATCAAACAATCAAAGAAAGGTTTCAGAGGTGGAGCTATGAATAGCCATGAGTAAGCAGGGCATACCATGAATCATACTTAGAATGCATAAAACCATAAATGAAACAAGCAAACAATTTCTTCAGTGATCAAAGAGCAATCAAGATTTCTTTGATATGACTAAGAAGGAAGAAAACATAGAAGCTATAATGAAATAGGAAATCTGAGATGCCTCCAAGGGCATGTCTCACATCTATTATCTACTATCTAATAGCAAGCAAGAGCATGAAATATGTATGAAAACTAAGAATCATAACAGAGAGAGACACTATACCATTTTATCGAGTCAAGGAATCCAACAACAATCCTTTTTCATCATCCAAAACATTCAAGAAACTATCTAATGCATGAGACAAGTATTTCTTCCAAGCTTGTATAACCATATATTTCTCTATATCATCAAGTTCAGCCTTATTTACAATGAATTCTCTTGGACTATATAGGCCAAGATGAGTGAAAAAATCCTAGTGCAACTAGCAAGCTAATTGGCCCATCAAAAATATCTGATTTTGTCCTTGAGGCTTTGCAAAGACCAAGGCACAAAATATCTATAAAAATATCTTAAAAATGCTAAAAAAGAAAATTATTTTGACTTTTCCTAACTAACCATGGCCAAAAAAGGCTAAACGCGCATTAGGAAAAGCCACTTCAGAAAAGTGCATTTTTCACAAAAATACTTAAGAAATATATCAGCAGAAAATCCCCTGTCTTGTGGGTAACTTTTGGAGGCTTTCCTGATGTTGAAATGAGGCTCATGATGTCTCGTTGAAAATATATAGATGTCTAGTTTCTGAAAATTCTTTGTTCTATCCAAAGTGATCAATGAAACACTATCAAAAACTGACATGTGTGGAAAAACCCAGAAAATAGCCTTTGCTGATATGCGGGGCAGATTGTTGAAAAAGTGACTATTTTTCGCCACTTTGGGGGACCAAATCATCTTCAATTTATCTGATATTCACTGAGTAGATGACCCTAAAAATATGGCATCCAATGATACCAGTTTCATCCTTTGAGGGTGTTTCAAATAGAAATGGCGATGCCCATGATTTTTAGCAAAAAGCCCAAAAATGTCAAAAAACCAAAACTTGTCGAATTTTGCCCAATTTTGGTGAGCATGACCCTCAAGGGTTTTCAAAAGAATGTTGAGAAGCTGAGGCTAAAATTTGGAGTCTTTATGTGTCTTTCTTCATTTTTGGTGCCGGGCGCCTCTTTTGAGCCTCTTTGAGTTTTTCTTGTGTGGCTTTCAATTTCCGTCGGGTGAATTGATTAAGCTTCTTATAGTGCCCGGTCATCCTTCTTTGAACGTCCAAATCTCTATTATCCTTTTCCAACTTCTTCTCCAAGTGGTCATTCACCCTTTCAAGCCATGCCTCACTATTGTTTTCTATTTCTTGGGTCAATAAGGTAGTAAAAGGAAAAGATTGGGAAAGGGCAACCTCTTCGTCTTTTTTTTTCTCCAAGGCTCTTCTGAGTCCCATGGTCCTTGGCCTCTTTCTCCTTGGCTGATCTTCTTCTTCACTATCATCAAACTCGCCTATAAGTTCTTCCAACTTAATTTGCGCTTTGGAGGCTTCTTTTTTATACTTGATAGCTCGTGTCTTATATACAACCATGTGGACACTCATCTTCTTGTTTTGTGTTTGTAGAAAGTGAATGAGGTTTTTAGACCTCTCTAGATCTACCCTCAGATCATGAATTTGTTCTTCTCTATTTATCAAGAGAGAATCTATGATTTTGGCCTCATTGTCGCTATCATCACTATTTATCTGAATTATGTCAAAGCCCTTCTCTTTCTCATGGCTACTTTCTTCCTTCTCCTTTCCCTTGCTTTGGGTGGCCTTCTTGGTCTTCCTCCTCTTCGATAATTCAATAATGGATTGCTTGGGCAACTTCCCTTTGCTTCGGAGGGCTCTAGTAACATTTGGAGTTACAGTTTGAGGCACTCTCTTTCTTGATGTTCGGGGCTTTGTCACCTTTGGAGAAGAAAGCAGGGCCCCTTGCCTAGGAGAGGCAGCTAGCACATGCTCTATTTTCTCTTTTCCCTTGCTACTCCCCTCATCATCCTTGCCATTGTTTTGACCTTCTTCATGAATGCTTTGACTTTCACCTTGCATGTCTTTTTGAAGGCTGCCTTTTTCACTCTTGTCCCTGCTTTCTTCAGGAATTTTAGGCTCTGTATCTTCAATGTTTTGTGCTTCATCCTCATCATGTTTACTGTTGTGAAGGCTACCAATATCCTCATCAAACTACTCCATCTCTTCATCATTTCCCTCTTCACTATTTTTCTCTTCTTCATGGTGCTCTTCTTCATTACTGTTTTTTTCTTCACTTTGCTCCCTTTGGCTTGGATCCTCTTCACTGTTTTGTTTTTTATCACTATGCTACCTTTCCTCACTGTGTTCTTCTTCCTCATTATGCTCCTCTTCATCATTATGTTGATGTTCCTCACTATGCTCCTCTTCATCATTATGCTGCTCTTCCTCACTATGCTCTTCTTCTTGATCAATCATGGGAGATTTTGGCTTCTTAGGAGTGGGTTTACTAGAAGAAGGAGAAAGAGGATGAGTGGAAGGTGAAGGAGATGTATGGGATGAATAAGTAGGGGCGAAGTAGGGATGTGAAATGAAAGTGTCCCAAGAGATTCCCTTATTCTCAAGTTGATGAAGAATGACAATCTTGATAAGGGAATGATGGAAAAGACAAGCTGGCTGCTAAGAGTAAGGTCTCTTTTTAACAATGGAAGCCATATTTTCAATAATTCTATTAAGGGAAAATGGGAGGATTAGCCATTGGGTCCTCGTGAAGTGCATGAGTAGCCGGACATGGTAAGCATATACCCAGGAAAACCTTCCCTCACTTGTGAAATATTTCATGATTACCTTCATGAGGGGAGAATAGCTGGTCAAAAGATATGAAAAAGGAAAGATGGATGGGCATGCATCTTGATTCTCTGGCTTCAAAAAGGGTTTGTATTGATCTGAGTCTAGGTAGCTCTGCTTAAACCATTTTTCTCCGACATATGGGATTTTGGTAGCTCTAGAAATGGATCTAGGAGAAAACTTGAAATCTAAGCCTGCCCGCTGAACATGTTTCCCTTGCAATATTAAAGCACATAGATGTGTCAAGGGAAGATAACTTTTCACCTCCTAAACCCTTTGATAAAAATCCAAACATCCAACTTTATGAAAGTTAAAAAGAACTGAAGGATGGGCATTTAATTCCTCAGTTAAAAAAGGTTCATACCTTTTGTGAGGGCCACTTCTGTTGTCTTGCCTGGGAGGAATTTTTCTTTGGATACTATTTTATAGTTGACCAAGACAATGGCTAATTCAAATGGTCTCTTAAATAGTCTCCCAACACCACACCTTGTCCTCCTTGTAAGTCACTATGCTTCTTTGATGTTGGCAAACAAATATTTGTCAAATGATAACCAAAAACACGTTATCACTGTTCTTGGGCAAAGATATTGAAAAGATGTGTTTGTGGTTCTTTTTTGAAGAATATTTTCTTGTGTTTTGGCACACAAAATCCTCCCCTCAAGCACTGCCCTTTTGCTGCTCACTGCCCTTTGCAAAGTAAACAAGACACCTTTCAACTGACTTGAAGACCTTGAAAACAGACTCTGCCTTTTTTGAATTCTGGGGGCTGCATAAATTTCACTATCTCACATCACAGAGAGGAACTGTTTATATTGACCAAGCCTTCATCCATTTTACCACTATCTATATGATCATTTAAAAATGTTTTGAGACCTCTGCAACCTCTGTTTATCTGTCTAGTAACGATGGGCAGTCTCTGTTTTTTGAAAGGTAGTTAGGGCTCTTTCAAAACTGATAAAACTTCTTCACCTATCATTTTATTAATATTTGATACCGACAGCAACAAAACTTCATTGATTTTGACCAAATGCCAAAAACTCCTAATCACTGTGTCTTTTTTTTTTTTTTTTAGGAGACAAGGTTTGTGCTTTATTAACACTGTCAGGACACCTCTTCAAGCAAATTTAAGACCTCTTCACAACACAAGAAGACCTTCTTCAATTTTGACAAAAAATATATCTCTTTACCACTGTCTATCTCTGTGTTTTTAGATGATGAAGTGCTTTCAAAATCACTGTTTCTTCTTTGGGAAAACAGAGCAAAAACACCCCCTTTAAACTTCAAAATTTACCAAGAAGCAAGGAAAATACCTTGGACAACATTTATGGGTTTTGTTTGATCATTGGAGCAGTGTAAAATAGCATTTTTGAAATCAAATGGAGGAGCGGGCCATTTGAAGCAGATGGCCCACGCATATGGAGGCAGTCAGGTCTTTTTCGGGTGGTACTGAATGCAGACACAGGCGCGCCACGCAGTAGTTCAAAATCTTCGTCTAGGCACTCACAGGTGCGCCACGCACACCTACAGGCATGCCGCGTGGAGTTCAAGCACCGAAAACCTTCAAAATTTTCCCCAAAAAGTTCGGTTTCTTTAGTGAGAAGCTAATGGACACTTGCTTTGGTTTTTTGAATTTGAAAATGGGGCCTTTCAAACAGTCTCCTCCCTCTTTTAAAAGTCAAACAAGCTAAAATACCTTTGTAGTTAATTTGTGAGGGTTTGGATTTTTAAAAAGGATTTTTATCATATCAAAACATAAATCACTTTTCTCAGTAATATATCACTTTTTAAAATACCAAAAATACCATTTTCTTAACCGTTCCCTTCGTATGGAATATTCAGAAGCTATTGTTAAAGACTGAGGCTATTCTGTCTTTCAAAAGGAAAACTGCTTCAAGAACCATGTCAAATACTGCTGATGCATCCTCTGCCTATCTTAAGGAAGGAGGTGATTGATCATTTTAGAAATTACTTTGATAATTCAACTCCCTGGGGTTTGATGATCTATTATTCCCATTTTTGAAGTTTGTCAAACATTGTTAGGCACCTTATATTGAAAAATTCTTTCGACTATGGATAAAACCTCATTTGTACTCACCAATATTTTACCTATATCTGTTCATCAAGGAGAAGGCTTTTTTTAAAAACCCTCAATGCAATCATATACAACAACAGATTTTGTTCATATGTATATAAAGAGGTCTTGTCTATGACTGTGGTATGCCTTGTTTCTTTGAATGTTGTCATGAATTTGAATCATTTTTTCAAACCCTTCCTGTCATTTTGATGAGCCTGTTCCAAGTTTTGGACATTCTAGCCTCTGGTTACTCTTCGAAGGAGGCTTTTATAGATAAAGAGAAAATACTTCTTTTGACACCCTTGTATCGCTGTTTTGATGATGTCACAAATGGCTTCAAACCATGAACCTTCAGTTGCTTCCTACTGATTTTCAAACTTGTATTTTAAACAGTGAACTCCTTTAAACACTACTTGAAACACTACTGCTGTATCAGTTGTTTCATCCTCTGGAGGAAGTGGTGTAAACGAGTCTTTAGGCCATTTGAAACATTGTTAGTCTTGTGCTCTTTGAATGAGGCTATACCTCTATTCCTGACCCTCTGCTTTTTAAATGAAGGTGGCCCTTATCATGTTCCTAACCATCTGCTTTTTAAATGAAAGAGGTTAACCTAATATTTCTAAACCATCTGCTTTTTATACTGGAGGAGGTTTACAACAAGTGACCCAACCAGCTGCTCATGTTTGGAGGAGGTTAACACAGTCACCCAACCATCTGCTCATGTCTGGAGGAGGTTAACACGGTCATGACATTTCATCCCTTTCTTAGGTTGTGTCATCTTTCCTTGTAACACATATCTCTGCTTGGTATATCACAATAAGTAATAAAGTGAAATTTGACAATATGGTATAATAGGCATGTTTTGAGATATGTATCCTGTGGTCAGAATATCCTTGTGAATATTTTAAACTAGGAGCCACATGATTTGTATTTGTAGAGTATTTTCTAGCTAGTCATTACTTAATAACCTTTCTTAACTGTGTTTGCAGAGGCTTATTTAATTTGCTCTCTGACTAGTATTCTTATCCCAGGCTGAAGACAACATGAGAAGCAACTGTCTTCTTATGTTCAATTTGATGATGTTTTCTAGAATACTTGTGCATTTTTGCTTTTGAAAGAGACACTGAAACACTGTAGATCAACATAATTTCAGTTTGGCTTTTGAAACATGTACTGCTGAGACATCAAGACCCTTTAGTGGTGTGACCTATGGGTGTATCAAGCTTTTTTTTTTGTAGATTAAGCACCAATTCAGGGTTGGCTGGTATTGAAAAAAAGATTTTGGCTGTTTTGGCCAAGGAGGGACTTCCTAAAGCACCACTACCTAACTTAGGGGAGATCTTTGACAGATTTTGAGTATTCTCTTTGGTATGACTAGATCTTAAAATGACATATGACCAGAGGTAGGGTGGATGAAATTCTTATCATTAGTTGGATAACGAATGACTTGGGAATGAGGGTAAATGATAGCAGATAACCTTTAGCTATGACAATTCATGGACAAAATTATGTGACTGAGACTAGATAGGACTTGACAACTAGGTTTTTCCTCATCACAAGCTGATTGGGAAAAGGTAGGAGGACAAAAAATGTTTAGGGGTGTTTTATAGATGACAGATTTGACAAATTGGAGATCAAATTCTAGAAAAATTGGCCTTAGAAACTAGTCATCATCAACAGGTGAAAAATATTGATGACTAACAGTAGAGATAATAGGGTAGGTGCAGCATCCTCACCCTAGTAAAGTGCATGAGCGGCCTAATGTGATAGGAGTAAATTCGGGAGAATCTTCCTTCACATGTAAAATATTTCTGATTCTCATCATAGGGGCATATCTATCAAGAAAATGTGAGAAATGAAAGACGGATTTATTATGGTCTTTGTATCTAGGCTTTAGGTAGGGTTCAAAGTAGCTCATGTCTAGGTTGGCCTGCTTGAACCATTTCTCACCCACACTTGTTATGCCTATGGCATTGGAAATAGCATCTAAAGACAACTCAAATTTGACCCCTGCAAGGTTAACTTGTTTGTCATGCAAGTAAGTGATAAATAGCCTGGTCAGCTCAGGGTGGTTTTTCACCTGCTATACCTTCTCACAAAAATAAAAGCATCCTACATGATTGAAACATTGAACAGTGAGGGGAGATGTCATTAGCTCCCTTGTGTTAGGGGGTTCAAAAATATTTATCTTTCCACCTTTGTGCTCATGCCTCCTTGGCATTTGAGGCTTTCCACCACTGTCACTATCTCCCTCTCTTGACATTTTTAAAAATCTGCCTTGAGAAAACCCTAGGACTGCAAATGGAAATGAGATGAAGAGATGGTGGAATGGAAAGTTTTACAAGTGAATGAGATGAATGAGTGAGGGTGTAAGTATATGGGAATGAGGTATAAGTTAACAAATTAATGAAGACCCTCTGCTGACATGTTTATACTCTATTTTTCCAACGTTGGAGTGTAAATGGAAATGGAATGAAAAAATGTTGATGAAATGGAAATTTAGGCTAATGAGGGAATACGTAAGTGAGGGTATAGGTACATTAGGCTGAGTAAGAGGCTAAAACACTTAATGACAACCCCCAACTATGAAATCACTCTTTTTTTTTACTGATACTCTTCATATGCAGATGGAAAGAGGTTTAAACAATGACTTCAAGCATGATTTTTAGGGTTTGATTTCATTCATTTAGAAAGCACCAAATAGTTTGAAAATGTGGTTAGGTGATGGTACTTACCCTCAAGAACACTTGAAAGACCCTTGGTAGAGATTTAGAGGTGTTTTGACTTGGTTTGGATGGTCAAAATTCTTAGAAGACCCTCCTAGCTAAGAGCTTAGTGCTCAGTCTAAGGGCACAACGCCCAATCCTAAACCCGCAGTGCTTAAACCCAGGCACACAGCGCTAGTGTTTTCTTCATCGGGTGGCTATCGAGCAAGAGTGAAGCTCTTTTCTAGGCGCACATCACCCAGTTATAGGTGTGCTGTTCCTGTGTAATTTTCACGAGAGGAAAAAGCCAAGTGCGCAGCGCTGGTCTAATTTGCCCAATTGCACTTGAAAAACTCACAAATTTCCCTCTCCTGAATGCTCTTGCTCCTTTGAAATGCAACAATGAATCCTTTGAAGTGTAGAATGGGTTTTTATATATTTATGACTTTTAATTAAATCTTTGAAACCCATTTCCTAATTTTTACAACTCCTTTTTCGCTTTTCACTTATATTCATTTATACTTTTGCCAGTAAGTTACTGAAACCACTGAATTAGCTCTTATTTTCATCTTTCGGAATTAACATGTATATTTTGATAATTTTGTGATGCTTATAAATACCAACAGATTCAAAATACTCTGTGGTTTCCATCATGGAGTTCAAAACATCTTTTCACCTTTTCTCACTAACCTTTTTAGAATGTTGCTCTACAGGTGGCTGAAATGATGATTTTGACTTTTCTTTTACTCCTTAAGGCATTACAAGCTTATCAAACACTTTTGGGAGGGTTTCACATAGAAACGCCTCAAAAATGCTCTTTTACCTACACCATGGAGTTCAGACCATATTTTTACCTTCTTTGACACTTCTAATTGCAAGTGACTGAAAACACTACCTTGGCTTTCTCTTACTCCTTGAGACATGATAATTTCACTTTTGACAACCTTAGGGTGTTTACACAGTAGTAGTACCTCCAAAAACTTATTTTGTCCCTACCTTGGAGCTCAAATAATCTTTTTTTTGGTAGGTGACCAAAACCTTGAATTTACCTTGTTTACTGATTTTCTCTACACCTTTTCTCTTTGAGGCATGACACATTCACCTTGGAAAACTATGGGATGATTGCACACAACAACACCTTCACAATCCTTCCTTTGATGTCATCATGGATGTAAACTCATCGTTTCATCATTTAGGCATGACAAACTCATTTTGACAAGTTTGGGATCTGATCAAAGAATGACATCTTCAGAATCCTTCATTTTCTTTCACCATGAGATTTAACATCAACATTTCACCTTATCTAGTTACTTTCCCAAAACCTTAGGTGTCTAGAGTGCTTTTAAGACAATCATCAATGTTGTCTTTTAAGTTCTCTATAGCCATTTCAAGTTCATTCATTTCTGTCCATTTCAACTCACCTTTTTCCCTATCTCGTCAATATTTTTGACAAAATTTCTTCATGCTTGGTTTGGTATGCCTCCTCTAGGTTATTCTACAATTGATCATTGTTTGGCACATTACTTGGACTATCAAGCTCAAAAACCCTAGTTATTATTAAGACCAAGTGTTTCCTGTATTCCTTGCTGCAAGATGTCTTCAATCAGGAGCAGACCTCCTACCTCACCAACTTTCTGCTAATGGAGCCTTCAACACTCCTGCAAAAGTGTCAATGTTTACATTTACCTCTTGCAGACCTTGAATTTGATAAGGTAGTCTTCTTTGGAAAAAAATTTAGATCTTTTCTTTAATAACCATGTCTCAACATTTCAATACATTCGAACCGGATTCTAACAAAGGAAAAAAGTGTCTAAAACACCAATTATTGACCTTGGAATATATGAAACCCTAATTGACCTAGTGGGAGGATCCTTTGACCTGGTCTTTGACTGAGAATTGGCTTGGAGTCTTCAAGTGAAAAAACAAAGCATTTGTCAAAGTGTTGTATTGAAGATCCAAAATCTAATGTACTTTATTTATCTAAGGAGCCTACAGAGATAGTTTTGAGAACATCAATGCTTGAGGAATCTAGGGAACATAGGAAAGATTTAGGCTATAGGAAACCCTAGAGGGAAAGTGGGGTTTATGAGCGGGAAAAAAATAGGCCAATGAAGTTATAGGTAGGGAAGAGGCTGAAAATGATAGGTATCAACTTAGAAAAAGTTTGTAGGAGTGACAGGGTGACCATGGAAAGGCAAGTTGATAGAATAGTGAAAATTTTCCTATTAGGATAATGAAGGCAGTGAGATTTCTGAAACTCAAAATATTTCAAGGAATGTTGTTTTCAGAAATATAGAACCAATATTTAGTCATATACAAATAATGAAAAATATTAATGACTAACAGTAAACATCCTCCATTTTAATTACTAGACATTCAAACCGGAGCCTCATCATTCTCATTGTGCGCGCACATTCCTCCCAGTTTCCCATATTCTCCTTATGTGTTGCCCGCCATATTTCTCGAGTAGCATGCAAGCCAAGATCCAAAGCATGAAATCTCTGTCCTTTAGGCACATTCTTCTCCATCTCTCATATAAACATGTTTACATCAGTTGAACCATCATAGTGTGGTAAATAATTCACCTTAGATGTTATACAACGCAAAGCTCAGGTCACATGATTATAGCATAGTGTAAACATCTCATGTAGTGAGTTCTGCCAATTCTATAGTTCTTCATTAGAGTCTAAAAAATAAGAGCTATCCTTCTCCCATTTAAGATTCCCATCTGTCGTTAGATTAATCCAGTCTTCCTCAAGAAAATTTAGCTTATATATTTGATCGATCTCGTACTCAGCATGCACCGGTTCAGTATACCTTTCGCCTTTTGCAGGATCTAGAGGAATGATTACCCTAACTCCATTTCTCTCAAAATCCATTCTTCTTCTCTTTGGATTGATAACACCATCCATGTCAATGGCCCAATCTAATCCTAACAGTGTAGGATAGGTATCAATATCATCTACAATTTGTATGACTTCAAATATTTCCATCATTTTAACACCCTCTATATTGGCCACAACTTTGACAACCTCCCCAAAGGAATGATCTTCTGTTGATTGGCCATGTGTAGTTGGATAGCAGACCATTCCAGCCTTGGCTCTCCCATGCATTGCCATGTTTTCTTAGGTATAACATTAGCATCTGATCCTGTTGGCGAGGAGTCAGGTCTCGCGGACAAGACCCAGGTTCAGGAGTTGTGGCCAACAAAGGGGTTCGATGTAGTCTAGGATCACACCGAAATTTTCACCCTACTCCGGAGAGCAGAGAGTCTCACCCGAGGCGTGCCGCAACCACATGCAGAAGGGGATGAGATCAATGGCAAGGAACAGAGTCGCAACTCATGATGGACAATGCATCGATCATATATACAGAGTCATGTACGCAAGAGCACTTAAGAAGCATTCAGACATTAGCAAATAAAATTTTAAACCAGCATAAACACATTACATGCATGTAAACCTCTGATTGAGACAGCAACCTTCCATTATATTAATCTCTTGGCCAAGCACATGATTACATATCATTTTCAGCGATAGCTTACAACTCTAATACAAATGTCTTACGAAACAGAAAGGTAGAAATAGAGAAGATTAGGAATCATAGAAGTGTCATGCATGATTTCCCGCAGTCGCTCTGTGCTTCTTCTCCTGTTGCGAGCCTCACAACCTCTGCAGCATTCTCTTTTTCATTCAGCCGGGTTATTGTTATTTATTCACCCGCTATCGCGACTATTAGTTCCTCTGTGTCTTTTCTTCGGCTGCTCCCAGCTTATCTCCTGTTATCTGCGTGTTCCGCTTTCTCTCTTCTGCTGTGTGTTTTCTTCATCTGTACTTGTGCGTGTTCTATCTTCAGCTATCTCATGCTTCCACGCCATCTTGATAGCTGCACGAATCCTGGTAGTTGTGACGCGGTCGCGATTGCCATGTGTCTTCATACCGCAACTCAAAAGGTCAAAATTCAAAATGCTCTAACCAAGATTTCAAAAACAAGGGCCCCAACAGGCCCCGACCACAGTTCATTGACTCGTCCCCGAGTCAATCACAAATGACAGTCTCCACCTCCATTGCCCCGCTGGCTCCCGTGCCCTGTTCGGCCTGTGTGCCTTCGTCCCATGCCCTTTCCTGCTATGCTCCTCCAAGCGGTTGTTCAAACAAGGGACCCAACTCCGGGACCCTGCGAAGCGCTATATCTTTGAGCCCGGTGAAGTCCGACACCGCTTGCTGCCAGCCCTGCATTAGTGAGTCTGCTTCCTCAGTGATCTTGGTGGCAGCGGCCTCCTCTATATTCATTGGGACAGCCCCGAACATCGTGGTAAGCTGGGTCTCCGCCTTTGCAGCTAGCTGTTGTATTGATTTGGCAATGGCTTGAATGGGCGGACGGATTTCCCGAATTACCTGCTTGGCCGTTGCTGAGTTGGCCTCGGTCTGGTGCATTTGAACCTCAAGCACGTTCGCCTGGGCATAGAGTTGATCTAATCGTGCAAGATCTGCGGTCTCCTGAATTTCCCTGGAAATCTGTTGCAGCAGGGCGGAGATGGGCTGCGTTTTGACCGTGAGGGCGAGTGAACACTCCTGCAAACTTCGCAGGAGGTCGTAAGCCTTGCACGTTGTGGAGTGAAGGGTCGCCTGCATGTGAGCTGCCTGGGTCTGCTTGGCTACTACTTGTTCAGAGTATACAATCTGCGGGTCGGGGAGCGCAGGCCGTGCGGCTAACGCCGCTTGAAGATCCTGATTCTCCCTGCATAGACCCGTAAAGGCAGACCGAATTTGGTAAGCCTAGACTGCTACATTGCTCTTCGCTATATCGTCAGGAAGTGGGGCATGGTGAGCCCTTACAGCGAGCCATAGGTCTGAGAATGCCTGAGCGGAAATGGTGACCTGGTCCTGCAGGTAGGCCTTCTCCTTGGTCAGTTGGTCGCGCTGTTCAGTAAGCGCTATGATATGGTGGTGCTGCTCATCGCACCGCTGCTACAGCTTCGAATGAAGCTGTTCAGCCTGCAGGGCTACCCGTTGAATGAATAGGTACAACTGGGCTGTACCCCATGTTTCTATGTTGGGGTTGTCGGAAGCGCCCTGCTTCGGCATTCGCTCCTGCAAAGGTTACCCATTGGCCACTGATCTGTTGGAGTTCTCAGGAGGGGACACTGGTGTCTATTGCTACGTTGAGGTGCCCATGTCAGAATCTGGCCATTCTTTCTAAGTGGTCTGGCCTGGGGGGGGAGGGTCAGAATCACTTATTCTATCTACATGTTGTTGGGCGGTAGTAGCCTCAACTCCGGTGAAGTGCTGGATTTTCGATTGGTAGTCATGTTGTAAAGGTGCCAAAGGTTGTGGCAACACCAAGGGTGCATATCAAGCTGCTATGGCGGGAGCTAATGGTTGATTTACAATGTTGGGGCTTGTAAGATGAGCTGAGGTGGTTTGAACAGTGGTGGTTTGAATGGGTGTGGCGGATGTACTTGGACTAGTGAACTGATTTTGAGCAGATTTGGGGTGGTAGGAGCCAAAATGGTGGAGAAGCTGAAAGTCAGGGGGTGTAGTAGGTGAGGCTTCTCTACTAGGACTCTGTTGCAAATCTAAGGGCTCGAGATTGTTAGAGTTGATTTTACTTTGTGACTTGCTTCTAAAAATGGTTTTTGTTGATTTTAAGTCAAATGGGGAATCCTGCAAGTATGTGAGATGTTCAGGTACAGATCTTGATTTACAGATGGACCTATCGGTAGCTAAGTTTCAAATTTCGGAAGTTTGCCAAAGAATCTTCTCTGGGTTATCACCTATGATAGGGGGATTTGGGTCTAGATGAGAATTGGTACTGATTCTTCGTGAAGCCGGATTTCGAATTCAGAGCTTAGAGAGGATGGTATTTGTGATTGTTTTGGATGGATGGCCTGTCTAGGGGTTTCGCTAATGTGAAGAATGGTTAAAACAAAAATGAATACTAGTGGAGTCGCCAAGTGGATTTCTTTGAGATCTATGGTCCACCACCAATACTAAAAAAGATGCTTTTGGGAAAAAGTTTTCTTAGCAAACTTTGAGGTGTGAGACTTGCAATACAGACTTATCACTTATATTCAACAGTTTGCTAGGCTGTTTGAACAAGCTAGTGGTTCAATTTTCATGTTTATTCTATTTATCTCCTATGTTTAGGTGAAGTTTTCTGAATTTCTAAGTTATACTTAGTTTGTCACTGATCACAGAGTTTGCACCATGAATTTTAAGTTTTAGAAAGGATGAGTCAATAGAAAGGTATGGTTTATAAAAAATTTTGGTTTTTATGGAGTTTTTTAGGCCTACTAGAGGCTAGTGGAGTCTCCAGGTGGAATTTGGTTGTTTTTATAGAGATGTACTTATGGTCCACCACCAATAACTAGGGAAAGCCAATCTGGGGATGTTTTTGGGGTTTTCTGAGTTTTTATGTGCAGCCTATGGTTTATTAGAGTATTCTAAAACTAATTCATCACTTTTCTAGGGTGGTGAAACAAAAATATTTTACTATAAATGATTCTATGGATTGCTTGCGTGTTTAAATTTTGAAAGACTAATGAATCTACAAGAGTTTGCTAGACTGTTATGTACTCAGTTAGTCCCACCGTGATCGCCATTATGTTAGGGTCCCGTGATTTTGCTGATTGGCAAGCCAAGTGACAGGGTAACATCAAACCAATATTTGGAGCCCAAGGACCTAGCCTTCCTGGACTCAGAGAGGGCTCTCTCTATTTGTGTAAGGGATATCTATGTGTTCGCTTCTTATGTTTCTAATTTTAGGCTAGTTGTGAAGTAGGTTTTTTGGTTTTTATTTTAGGTTTTTGAGGGAGGAATTGATCAAAGACTAAGATAGATAAAAATATTGTTAGATCAACTAGGCTATGGGGTCAAAAAGGCTGAGAAAGCTTCAGATGGTGATACAAGGTATGTTGAAGGGCTGATTTGATCAAGGTAAAATGGATCTTAAGGTAAAATAAATTGAGATGGACAGTAAATTTGTGAATAACAAAGGCTTTCAAACATAAATAGTTCAATAGCTGACATAAACATGGTAGGGCTAACCATTAATCATGATGAATGTAACTACAAACTGATAAATGCATAGAAATAAACATTTAAGCAATACATAGAGATATATGACTCTCTAACTTTAGAAAATTGCTATCAGACTTTGGGGAAAGACAATTAAGTCAAAAAAATAACTCAAAGCACTATGAGGAAACGCCTAGACATAGTATTTCAAGCTATCAGGCTCTTCGAAGTAAGATTGCAAAGTTTTAGGCAAAGGGAAAGATCAGTACAAGACCTCCTTGGTTAAACTAGGAAAATCAAACAATCAAAGAAAGGTTTCAGAGGTGGAGCTATGAAAAGCCATGAGTAAGCAGGGCATACCATGAATCATACTTAGCATGCATAAAACCATAAATGAAACAAGCAAACAATTTCTTCAGTGATCAAAGAGCAATCAAGATTTCTTTGATATGACTAAGAATGAAGAAAACATAGAAGCTATAATGAAATAGGAAATCTAAGATGCCTCCAAGGGCATGTCTCACATCTATTATATACTATCTAATAGCAAGCAAGATCATGAAATATGTATGAAAACTAAGAATCATAATAGACAGAGACACTATACCATTTTATCAAGTCAAGGAATCCAACAACAGTCCTTTTTCATCATCCAAAACATTCAAGAAACTATCTAATGCATGAGACAAGTATTTCTTCCAAGCTTGTATAACCATATATTGCTCTATATCATCAATTTCAGCCTTATTTACAATGAATTCTCTTGGACTATATAGGCCAAGATGAGTGAAAACCTCCTAGTGCAACTAGCAAGCTAATTGGCCCATCAAAAATATCTGATTTTGTCCTTGAGGCTTTGCAAAGACCAAGGCACAAAATATCTATAAAAATATCTTAAAAATGCTAAAAAAGAAAATTATTTTGACTTTTCCTAACTAACCATGGTCAAAAAAGGCTAAACGCACATTAGGAAAAGCCACTTCAGAAAAGTGCATTTTTCACAAAAATACTTAAGAAATATATCAGCAGAAAATCCCCTGTCTTGTGGGCAACTTTTGGAGGCTTTCCTGATGTTGAAATGAGGCTCATGATGTCTCGTTGAAAATATATAGATGTCTAGTTTCTGAAAATTCTTTTTTCTATCCAAATTGATCAATGAAACACTATCAAAAACTGACATGTGTGGAAAAACCCAGAAAATAGCCTTTGCTGATATGCGGGGCAGAGTGTTGAAAAAGTGACTATTTTTCGCCACTTTGGGGGACCAAATCATCTTCAATTTATCTGATATTAACTGAGTAGATGACCCTAAAAATATGGCATCCAATGATACCAGTTTCATCCTTTGAGGATGTTTCAAATAGAAATGGCGATGCCCATGATTTTTAGCAAAAAGCCCAAAAATGTCAAAAAACCAAAACTTGTCGAATTTTGCCCAATTTTGGTGAGCATGACCCTCAAGGGTTTTCAAAAGAATGTTGAGAAGCTGAGGCTAAAATTTGGAGTCTTGATGTGTCTTTCTTCATTTTTGGTGCCGGGCGCCTCTTTTGAGCCTCTTTGAGTTTTTCTTGTGTGGCTTTCAATTTCCGTCGGGCGAATTGATTAAGCTTCTTATAGTGCCCGGTCATCCTTCTTTGAACATCCAAATCTCTATTATCCTTTTCCAACTTCTTCTCCAAGTGGTCATTCTCCCTTTCAAGCCATGCCTCACTATTTTTTTCTATTTCTTGGGGCAATAAGGTAGTAAAAGGAAAAGATTGGGAAAGGGCAGCCTCTTCGTCTTTTTGTTTCTCCAAGGCTCTTCTGAGTCCCATGGTCCTTGGCCTCTTTCTCCTTGGCTGATCTTCTTCTTCACTATCATCAACCTCGCCCATAAGTTCTTCCAACTTAATTTGCGCTTTGGAGGCTTCTTTTTTATACTTGATAGCTCATGTCTTATATACAACCATGTGGACACTCATCTGCTTGTTTTGTGTTTGTAGAAAGTGAATGAGGTTTTTAGACCTCTCTAGATCTACCCTCAGATCATGAATTTGTTCTTCTCTATTTATCAAGAGAGAATCTAGGATTTTGGCCTCATTGTCGCTATCATCACTATTTATCTGAATTATGTCAAAGCCCTTCTCTTTCTCATGGCTACTTTCTTCCTTCTCCTTTCCCTTGCTTTGGGTGGCCTTCTTGGTCTTCCTCCTCTTCGATAATTCAATAATGGATTGCTTGGCCAACTTCCCTTTGCTTCGGAGGGCTCTAGTAACATTTGGAGTTACAGTTTGAGGCCCTCTCTTTCTTGATGTTCGGGGCTTTGTCACCTTTGGAGAAGAAAGCAGGGCCCCTTGCCTAGGAGAGGCAGCTAGCACATGCTCTATTTTCTCTTTTCCCTTGCTACTCCCCTCATCATCCTTGCCACTGTTTTGACCTTCTTCATGAATGCTTTGACTTTCACCTTGCATGTCTTTTTGAAGGCTGCCCTTTTCACTCTTGTCCCTGCTTTCTTCATAAATTTTAGGCTCTGTATCTTCAATGTTTTGTGCTTCATCCTCATCATGTTTACTATTGTGAAGGCTACCAATATCCTCATCAAACTACTCCATCTCTTCATCATTTCCCTCTTCACTATTTTTCTCTTCTTCATGGTGCTCTTCTTCATCACTGTGTTTTTCTTCACTTTGCTCCCTTTGGCTTGGATCCTCTTCACTGTTTTGTTTTTTATCACTATGCTACCTTTCCTCATTGTGTTCTTCTTCCTCATTATGCTGCTCTTCATCACTATGCTCCTCTTCATCATTATGTTGATGTTCCTCACTATGCTCCTCTTCATCATTATGCTGCTCTTCCTCACTATGCTCTTCTCCTTGATCAATCATGGGAGATTTTGGCTTCTTAGGAGTGGGTTTACTAGAAGAAGGAGAAAGAGGATGAGTGGAAGGTGAAGGAGATGTATGGGATGAAGAAGTAGTGGCGAAGTCG
The DNA here is from genome assembly GCA_034641835.2 of Pinus albicaulis. Taxonomy (NCBI): domain Eukaryota; kingdom Viridiplantae; phylum Streptophyta; class Pinopsida; order Pinales; family Pinaceae; genus Pinus; species Pinus albicaulis. The sequence goes on from CM076576.1 coordinate 32,503,255, forward strand.
GGATGTGAAATGAAAGTGTCCCAAGAGATTCCCTTATTCTCAAGTTGATGAAGAATGACAATCTTGATAAGGGAATGATGGAAAATACAAGTTGGCTGCTAAGAGTAAGGTCTCTTTTTAACAATGGAAGCCATATTTTCAATACTTCTATGGAGGGAAAATGGGAGGATTAGCAATTGGGTCCTCGTGAAGTGCATGAGTAGCCAGACATGGTAAGCATATACCCAGGAAAACCTTCCCTCACTTGTGAAATATTTCATGATTACCTTCATGAGGGGAGCATAGCTGGTCAACAGATATGAAAAAGGAAAGATGGATGGGCATGCATCTTGATTCTCTGACTTCAAAAATGGTTTGTATTGATCTGAGTCTAGGTAGCTCTGCTTAAACCATTTTTCTCCGACATATGGGATTTTGGTAGCTCTAGAAATGGATCTAGGAGAAAACTTGAAATCTAAGCCTGCCCGCTGAACATGTTTCCCTTGCAATATTAAAGCACATAGATGTTTCAAGGGAAGATAACTTTTCACCTCCTAAACCCTTTGATAAAAATCCAAACATCCAACTTTATGAAAGTTAAAAAGAACTGAAGGATGGGCATTTACTTCCTCAGTTAAAAAAGGTTCATACCTTTTGTGAGGGCCACTTCTGTTGTCTTGCCTGGGAGGCATTTTTCTTTGGATACTCTTTTATAGCTGACCAAGACAATGGGTAATTCAAATGGTCTCTGAAATAGTCTCCCAACACCACACCTTGTCCTCCTTGTAAGTCACTATGCTTCTTTGATGTTGGCAAACAAATATTGTCAAATGATAACCAAAAAAACTTTATCACTGTTCTTGGGCAAAGATATTTAAAAGATGTGTTTGTGGTTCTTTTTTGAAGAAGATTTTCTTGTGTTTTGGCACACAAAATCCTCCCCTCAAGCACTGCCCTTTTTCTGCTCACTGCCCTTTGCAAAGTAAACAAGACACCTTTCAACTGACTTGAAGACCTTGAAAACAGACTCTACCTTTTTTGAATTCTGGGGGCTGCACAAATTTCACTATCTCACAACACAGAGAGGAACTGTTTATATTGACCAAGCCTTCATCCATTTTACCACTATCTATATGATCATTTAAAAATGTTTTGAGACCTCTGCAACCTCTGTTTATCTGTCTAGTAACTATGGGCAGTCTCTGTTTTTTGAAAGGTATTTAGGGCTCTTTCAAAACTGATAAAACTTCTTCACCTATCATTTTATTAATATTTGATACCCACAGCAACAAAACTTCATTGATTTTGACCAAATGCCAAAAACTCCTAATCACTGTGTCTTTTTTTTTTTTTAAGAGACAAGGTTTGTGCTTTATTAACACTGTCAGGACACCTCTTCAAGCAAATTTAAGACCTCTTCACAACACAAGAAGACCTTCTTCAATTTTGACAAAAATATACCACTGTCTATCTCCGTGTTTTTAGATGATGAAGTGCTTTCAAAATCACTGTTTCTTCTTTGGGAAAACAGAGCAAAAACACCCCCTTTAAACTTCACCACGTTGAAGCAAGGAAAATACCTTGGACAACATTTATGGGTCTTTTTGATCATTGGAGCAAGAAATAGCATTTTTGAAATCAATGGAGGAGCGGGCCATTTGAAGTGTATGGCTCACGCATATGGAGGCATGTGTCTTTTCGCTGCATCACGGCATAGCGCCGCGCAAGAGGTTCAAAATTCGGCTTCAGGCACTCACAGGTGCACCACGTACACCTACGCATGCTCGCGCGGAGTTCAAGCACCGAAAACCTTCAAATTTTTCCCCAAAAAGCTTGGTTTCTAGTAGTGTACTAATGGACACTTGTTTTTGGCTTTTGAATTGCAAATAAATTTTCAAAATGTTCTCCTCTTTTAAAAGTCAAACAAGCTAAAATACCTTTGTAGTTAATTTGTGAGGGTTTGGATTTTTAAAAAGGATTTTTATCATATCAAAACATAAATCACTTTTCTCAGTAATATATCACTTTTTAAAATACCAAAAATACCATTTTCTTAACCGTCCCCTTCGTATGGAATATTCAGAAGCTATTGTTAAAGACTGAGGCTATTCTGTCTTTCAAAAGGAAAACTGCTTCAAGAACCATGTCAAATACTGTTGATGCATCCTCTGCCTATCTTAAGGAAGGAGGTGATTGATCATTTTAGAAATTACTTTGATAATTCAACTCCCTGGGGTTTGATGATCTATTATTCCCATTTTTGAAGTTTGTCAGAAATTGTTAGGCACCTTATATTGACAAATTCTTTCGAATATGGATAAAACCTCATTTGTACTCACCAAGATTTTACCTATATCTGTTCATCAAGGAGAAGGCTTTTTTTAAAAACCCTCAATGCAATCATATACAACAACAGATTTTGTTCATATGCATATAAAGAGGTCCTGTCTATGACTGTGGTATGCCTTGTTTCTTTGAATGTTGTCATGAATTTGAATCATTTTGTCAAACCCTTCCTGTCATTTTGATGAGCCTGTTCCAAGTTTTGGACATTCTAGCCTCTGGTTACTCTTCGAAGGAGGCTTTTATAGATAAAGAGAAAAGACTTCTTTTGACACCCTTGTATCGCTGTTTTGATGATGTCACAAATGGCTTCAAACTATGAACCTTCAGTTGCTTCCTACTGATTTTCAAACTTGTCTTTTAAACAGTGAACTCCTTTAAACACTACTTGAAACACTACTGTTGTATCAGTTGTTTCATCCTCTGGAGGAAGTGGTGTAAACAAGTTTTTAGGCCATTGAAACATTGTTAGTCTTGTGCTCTTTGAATGAGGCTATACCTCTATTCTTGACCCTTTTATTTTTAAATGAAGGTGGCCCTTATCATGTTCCTAACCATCTGCTTTTTAAATGAAGGAGGTTAACCTAATATTTCCAAACCATCTGTTTTTTATACTGGAGGAGGTTTACAACAAGTGACCCAACCAGCTGCTCATGTTTGGAGGAGGTTAACACAGTCACCCAACCATCTGCTCATGTTTGGAGGAGGTTAACACGGTCATGAAATTTCATCCCTTTCTTAGGTTGTGTCATCTTTCCTTGTAACACATATCTCTGCTTGGTATATCACAATAAGTAATAAAGTGAAATTTGACAATATGGTATAATAGGCATGTTTTGAGATATGTATCCTGTGGTCAGAATATCCTTGTGAATATTTTAAACCAGGAGCCACATGATTTGTATTTGTAGAGTATTTTCTAGCTAGTCATTACTTAATAACCTTTCTTAACTGTGTTTGCAGAGGCTTATTGAATTTGCTCTCTGACTAGTATTCTTGTCCCAGGCTCAAGACAACATGAGAAGCAACTGTCTTCTTATGTTCAATTTGATGATGTTTTCTGGAATACTTGTGCATTCCTGCTTTTGAAAGAGACACTGAAACACTGTAGCTCAACATAATATCAGTTTGGCTTTTGAAACATGTACTGCTGAGACATCAAGACCCTTTAGTGGTGTGACCTATGGGTGTATCAAGCTTTGTTTTTTTTAGATTAAGCACCAATTCAGGGTTGGCTTGTATTGAAAAAAAAAATTTGGCTCTGGATGTTTTTGCCAAGGAGGGACTTCCTAAAGCGCCACTACCTAACTTAGGGGAGATCTTTGACAGATTTTGAGTATTCTCTTTGGTATGACTAGATCTTAAAATGACATATGACCAGAGGTAGGGTGGATGAAATTCTTATCATTAGTTGGATAATGAATGACTTGGGAATGAGGGTAAATGACAGCAGATAACCTTTAGCTATGACAATTCATGGACAAAATTATGTGACTGAGACTAGATAGGACTTGACAACTAGGTTTTTCCTCATCACAAGCTGACTGGGAAAAGGTAGGAGGACAAAAAATGTTTAGGGGTGTTTTCTAGATGACAGATTTGACAAATTGGAGATCAACTTCTAGAAAAATTGGCCTTAGAAACTAGTCATCATCAACAGGTGAAAAATACTGATGACTAACAGTAGATATAATAGGGTAGGTGCAGCATCCTCACCCTAGTAAAGTGCATGAGCGGCCTGATGTGATAGGAGTAAATTCGGGAGAATCTTCCTTCACATGTAAAATATTTCTGATTCTCATCATAGGGGCATATCTATCAAGAAAATGTGAGAAATGAAAGACGGATTTATTATGGTCTTTGTATCTAGGCTTTAGGTAGGGTTCAAAGCAGCTCATGTCTAGGTTGGCCTGCTTGAACCATTTCTCACCCACACTTGTTATGCCTGTGGCATTGGCAATAGCATCTAAAGACAACTCAAAGTTGACCCCTGCAAGGTTAACTTGTTTGTCATGCAAGTTAGTGATAAATAGCCTGGTCAGCTCAGGGTGGTTTTTCACCTGCTATACCTTCTCACAAAAATCAAAGCATCCTACATGATTGAAACATTGAACAGTGAGGGGAGATGTCATTAGCTCCCTTGTGTTAGGGGGTTCAAAAATATTTATATTTCCACCTTTGTGCTCATGCCTCCTTGGCATTTGAGGCTTTCCACTACTGTCACTATCTCCCTCTCTTGACATTTTTAAAACTCTGCCTTGAGAAAACCCTAGGAATGCAAATGGAAATGAGATGAAGGGATGCTGGAATGGCAAGTTTTACAAGTGAATAAGATGAATGAGTGAGGGTGTAAGTATATGGGAATGAGGTATAAGTTAACAAATTAATGAAGACCCTCTGCTGACATGTTTATACTCTATTTTTCCAACGTTGGAGTGTAAATGGAAATGGAATGAAAAAATGTTGATGAAATGGAAATTTAGGCTAATGAGGGAATAAGTAAGTGAGGGTATAGGTACATTAGGCTGAGTAAGAGGCTAAAACACTTAATGACAACCCCCAACTATGAAATCACTCTTTTTTTTTACTGATACTCTTCATATGCAGATGGAAAGAGGTTTAAACATTGACTTCAAGCATGATTTTTAGGGTTTGATTTCATTCATTTAGAAAGCACCAAATAGTTTGAAAATGTGGTTAGGTGATGGTACTTACCCTCAAGAACACTTGAAAGACCCTTGGTAGAGATTTAGAGGTGTTTTGACTTGGTTTGGATGGTCAAAATTCTTAGAAGACCCTCCTAGCTAAGAGCTTAGTGCTCAGTCTGAGGGCACAGTGCCCAATCCTAAACCCGCAGTGCTTAAACCCAGGCACACAGCGCTAGTGTTTTCTTCACCGGGTGGCTATCGAGCAAGAGTGAAGCTATTTTCCAGGCGCACATCACCCAGTTATAGGTGTTCAGTTCCTGTGTAATTTTCACGAGAGGAAAAAGCCAAGTGCGCAGCGCTGGTCTAATTTGCCCAATTGCACTTGAAAAACTCACAAATTTCCCTCTCCTGAATGCTCTTGCTCCTTTGAAATGCAACAATGAATCCTTTGAAGTGTAGAATGGGTTTTTATATATTTATGAATTTTAATTAAATCTTTGAAACCCATTTCCTAATTTTTACAACTCCTTTTTCCCTTTTCACTTATATTCCTTTATACTTTTGCCAGTAGGTTACTGAAACCACTGAATTAGCTCTTATTTTCATCTTTCGAAATTGACATGTATATTTTGATAATTTTGTGATGCTTATAAATACCAACAGATTCAAAATACTCTGTGGTTTCCATCATGGAGTTCAAAACATCTTTTCACCTTTTCTCACTAACATTTTTACAATGTTGCTCTACAGGTGGCTGAAATGATGATTTTGACTTTTCTTTTACTCCTTAAGGCATTACAAGCTTATCAAACACTTTTGGAAGGGTTTCACATAGAAACGACTTAAAAACGATCTTTTACCTACACCATGGAGTTTAGACCATATTTTTACCTTCTTTGACACTTCTAATTGCAAGTGACTGAAAACACTAACTTGGCTTTCTCTTACTCCTTGAGACATGATAATTTCACTTTTGACAACCTTAGGGTGTTTACACAGTAGTAGTACCTACAAAAACTTATTTTGTCCCTACCTTGGAGCTCAAATCATATTTTGTTTGGTAGGTGACCAAAACCTTGAATTTACCTTGTTTACTGATTTTCTCTACACCTTTTCTCTTTGAGGCATGACACATTCACCTTGGAAAACTATGGGATGATTGCACACAACAGCACCTTCACAATCCTTCCTTTGATGTCATCATGGAGTTAAACTCATCATTTCATCATTTAGGCATGACAAAATCATTTTGACAAGTTTGGGATCTGATCAAAGAATGACATCTTCAGAATCCTTCATTTTCTTTCACCATGAGATTTAACATCAACATTTCACCTTATCTAGTTACTTTCCCAAAACCTTAGGTGTCTAGAGTGCTTTTAAGACAATCATCAATGTTTTCTTCTAAGTTCTCTATAGCCCTTTCAAGTTCATTCATTTCTGTCCATTTCAACTCACCTTTTTCCCTATCTCATCAATATTTTTGACAAAATTTCTTCATGCTTGGTTTGGTATGCCTCCTCTAGGTTATTCTGCAATTGATCATTGTTTGGCACATTACTTGGACTATCAAGCTCAAAAACCCTAGTTATTATTAAGACCAAGTGTTTCCTGTATTCCTTGCTGCAAGATGTCTTCAATCAGGAGCAGACCTCCTACCTCACCAACTTTCTGCTAATGGAGCCTTCAACACTCCTGCAAAAGTGTCAATGTTTACATTTACCTCTTGCAGACCTTGAATTTGATAAGGTAGTCTTCTTTGGAAAGTTTTTTAGATCTTTTCTTTAATAACCATGTCTCAACATTTCAATACATTCGAACCGGATTCTAACAAAGGAAAAAAGTGTCTAAAACCCCAATTATTGACCTTGGAATATATGAAACCCTAATTGACCTAGTGGGAGGATCCTTTGACCTGGTCTTTGACTGAGAATTGGCTTGGAGTCTTCAAGTGAAAAAACAAAGCATTTGTCAAAGTGGTGTATTGAAGATCCAAAATCTAATGTACTTTATTTATCTAAGGAGCCTACAGAGATAGTTTTGAGAACATCAATGCTTGAGGAATATAGGGAACATAGGAAAGATTTAGGCTATAGGAAACCCTAGAGGGAAAGTGGGGTTTATGAGCGGGAAAAAAATATGCCAATGAAGTTATAGGTAGGGAAGAGGCTGAAAATGATAGGTATCAACTTAGAACAAGTTTGTAGGAGTGACAGGGTGACCATGGAAAGGCAAGTTGATAGAATAGTGAAAATTTTCCTATTAGGATAATGAAGGCAGTGAGATTTCTGAAACTCACAATATTTCAAGGAATGTTCTTTTCAGAAATATAGAACCAATATTTAGTCATCTACAAATAATGAAAAATATTAATGACTAACAGTAAACATCCTCCATTTTAATTACTAGACATTCAAACCGCAACCTCATCATTCTCATTGTGCGCGCACATTCCTCCCAGTTTCCCATATTCTCCTTATGTGTTGCCCGCCATATTTCTCGAGTAGCATGCAAGCCAAGATCCAAAGCATGAAATCTCTGTCCTTTAGGCACATTCTTCTCCATTCCCTTATAAACATGTTTACATCAAATAACCATCATAGTGTGGCAAATAATCTTTTAGATGTTATACAACGCAAAGCTCAGGTCACATGATTATAGCATAGTGTAAACATCTCATGTAGTGAGTTCTCACAATTCTATAGTTCTTCATTAGAGTCTAAAAAATAAGAGCTATCCTTCTCCCATTTAAGATTCCCATCCGTCGTTGGATTAATCCAAATTTCTTCCTCAAGAAAATTTAGCTTATATATTTGATCGATCTCGTACTCAGCATGCACCGGTTCAGTATACCTTTCGCCTTTTGCAGGATCTAGAGGAATGATTACCCTAACTCCATTTCTCTCAAATTCCATTCTTCTTCTCTTTGGATTTATAATACCATCCATGTCAATGGCCCAATCTAATCCTAGCAGTGTAGGATAGGTATCAATATCATCTACAATTTGTATGACTTCAAATATTTCCATCATTTTAACACCCTCTATATTGGCCACAACTTTGACAACCTCCCAAAAGGAATGATATTCTGTTGATTGGCCATGTGTAGTTGGATAGCAGACCATTCCAGCTTTGGCTCTCCCATGCATTGCCATGTTTTCTTAGGTATAACATTAGCATCTGATCCTGTTGGCGAGGAGTCAGGTCTCGCGGACAAGACCCAGGTTTAGGAGTTGTGGCCAACAGAGGGGTCCGATGTAGTCTAGGATCACACCGGCATTTTCACCCTACTCCGGAGAGCAGAGAGTCTCACCCGAGGCGTGCCACAACCACATGCATAAGGGGATGAGATCAATGGCAAGGAACAGAGTTGCAACTCATGATGGAAAATGCATCGATCATATATACAGAGTCATGTATGCAAGAGCACTTAAGAAGCATTCAGACATTAGCAAATAAAATTTTAAACTAGCATAAACACATTACATGCATGTAAACCTCTGATTGAGACAGCAACCTTCCATTATATTAATCTCTTGGCCAAGCACATGATTACATAGCATTTTCAGCGATAGTTTACAACTCTGATACAAATGTCTTACGAAACAGAAAGGTAGAAATAGAGAATATTAGGAATCATAGAAGTGTCATGCATGATTTCCCGCAGTCGCTCTGTGCTTCTTCTCATGTTGCGAGCCTTGCAACCTCTGCGGCATTCTCTTTTTCATTTAGCCGGGTTACTGTTATTTATTCACTCGCTATCGCGACCATCAATTCCTTTGTGTCTTTTCTTCAGCTGCTCCCAGCTTCTCTCCTGTTATCTGCGTGTTCCGCTTTCTCTCTTATGCTGTGTGTTTTCTTCATCTGTACTTGTGCGTGTTCTATCTTCAGCTATCTCATGCTTCCGCGCCACCTTGATAGCTGCACGACTCCTGGTAGTTGTGACGCGGTCGCGATTGCCATGTGTCTTCATGCCGCAACTCAAAAGGTCAAAATTCAAAATGTTCTAACCAAGATTTCAAAAACAAGGGCCCCAACAGGCCCCGACCACAGTTCGTTGACTCGTCCCCGATTCAATCACAAATGACAGTCTCCACCTCCATTGCCCCACTGGCTCCCGTGCCCTGTTCGGCCTGTGTGCCTTCGTCCCATGCCCTTTCCTGTTGTGCTCCTCCAAGCGGTTGTTCAAACAAGGGACCCAACTCCGGGACCCTGCGGAGCGCTATATCTTTGAGCCCGGTGAAGTCCGACACCGCTTGCTGCCTGCCCTGTATTAGTGAGTCTGCTTCCTCAGTGATCCTGGTGGCAGCGGCCTCCTCTATATTCGTTGGGATAGCCTCGAACATCGTGGTAAGCTGGGTCTCCGCCTTTGCAGCTAGCTGTTGTATTTATTTGGCACTGGCTTGAATGGGCGGACGGATTTCCCGAATTACCTGCTTGGCCGTTGCTGAGTTGGCCTCGGTCTGGTGCATTTGAACCTCAAGCGCGTCCGCCTGGGCATAGAGTTGATCTAACCGTGTAGGATCTGCGGTCTCCTGAATTTCCCTGGAAATCTGTTGCAGCAGGGCGGAGATGGGATGTGTTTTGACCGTGAGGGTGAGTGAACACTCCTACAAACTTCGCAGGAGGTCGTAAGCCTCGCACGTTGTGGAGTGAAGGGTCGCCTGCATGTGAGCTTCCTGGGTCTGCTTGGCTGCTACTTGTTCAGAGTATACAATCTGCGGGTCGGGGAGCGCGGGCCGTGCGGCTAACGCCGCTTGAAGATCCTGATTCTCCCTGCGTAGACCCGTGAAGGCAGACCGAATGTGGTAAGCCTGGACTGCTACGTTGCTCTCTGCTATATCGTTAGGAAGTGGGGTATGGTGAGCTCTTACAGTGAGCCATAGGTCTGAGAATGCCTGAGCGGAAATGGTGACCTGGTCCTGCAGGTAGGCCTTCTCCTTGGTCAGTTGGTCGCGCTGTTCAGTAAATGCTATGATATGGTGGTGCTGCTCATCGCACCACTGCTGCAGCTCCGAATGAAGCTGTTCAGCCTGCAGGGCCACCCGATGAATGAATAGGTACAACTGGGTTGTACCCCATGTTTCTATGTGAGGGTTGCCGGAAGCGCCCTGCTTCGGCATTCGCTCCTCCAAAGGTTACCCACTGGCCACTGATCTGTTGGAGTTCTCAGGAGGGGACACCGGTGTCTGTTGCTGTGTTGAGGTGCCCATGTCATAATCTGGTCGTTCTTGCTGAGTGGTCTGGCCTGGGGGGGGAGGGTCAGCATGCTCAGGCAGAGCCTCGACCGAGTCAGCCCCAACATTGGCCAGCCGGGTAAATATAGTAGAGAAAGAACCCTGGGGTGTCGCCACGGGGTCGACTGGTGGTACTACGGCCGTAGTACTGGAGGTGACTTCAGCCCCGTGGTCTCCTTCAAAAAGTTCCCAGATAAGTGGGTCAGATACAGTGGCAGATGAGTTTGATGGAATAGATGAAGTGGCAGGTGGCTGGACGGTGGAGGGAGCGGTGGACGGTGTGGAGGAGGTATGGTGGAGGCGAATATTGATGAATTCTGATGGGTCGATAAGGGGTTCCTCCAGAATTAATGTCCTTGTGAGTGGAGTGGGTGGCGGATCGTCATCAGTAAGATCCACCACCGGATCAGTGACGGCGGTGCAGGCTCGCTTGGATGGAGGGGGGTCTAATTGATCAGGTCCCGGGCCTGTTTCGCCCATCGGGGTGATGATGGGGCTGGTAGAAGTGAATAATTTGGTAGGGATGGGAGAAGTGAGAGGGGCGGTATGGGACGGAGCAAGAGAACGACTGAGTTGGAATTCAGAAAATAAAGGGAACAAAGGGGCACTGCTTGAAATAACTTGGGTCGCTACGTTGAGACTTTGTACCTGGGTATTGAAGTGTTGTACAATGGGGACCAGTGATTCGGGCAGTTCCTGTGAGGTCCCGACTGCATCCTGAGAAGGTCCCGCCGCGGCCTGTGAGGACACTTCCGCGCTTGTCTCGGCAGGCCGCTGCGTCGGCAGCATCTGCTCAAAGTTATATCTGGGGATCTCGTCGTGGATGTGCTTTATGACCCTCGGCCACGCAGAGACCTCGCGATGAAAGGTAGCATCGTCCATCTGGAATTTGAGCGGCGCCATGTGGAAGGTGGCTTCCGGCACGCAAGTGGGGCAGAGGTAAGTGTGCCTGTGGCTTACCCCGAACCATACCTGCTCACTATAGTCGTCCAACAGGTTTCTAGGCACGCGTTGTTGGGTAGCCACCACATCTATCATTAGCCTGTACCAAGCCCGGAACGCTTCCGCATTCACCTGTTTAGTGTTGGGGTCAGAGGACACCTGCCACGGGGTGAATTTCATCGCGAGGGGCTGGCTCGCGGTAGTTTTTGCCGGCAGCCGGACAGGAGGAATGTGCCATTTCCACATGGCAAAAGCTACAATCATGTAACCATAGATGAAACTAGTGGTGCGCTTATAATTCTCTTTGCATGCCGCGAACAGTTCTTTGAGCATGAAAGAACACCAATTCAGCCTGGTGCCTTGGACACAGTGCTCCGCAATGGAGATGGTATCCAAGGTGCACTCTCATTTGGTATAATGCCGCATCGTCTTGCTAGCAATGAGATAGCAAGCGAATCGAATCTCCAGCTTGTTAATCAGATCAATTTTGGCACCTTCCCCCCCCCCAGCGAGTGCCATATTTGGCATAGAGGTCTGTATCACCCGACTTTCATGCGCGCTTGGACGATGTCTGACCGGCAGCAGAGACGTTTGCGCCATTCTGGGACAGCCCTGTGAGGCGATGAATGTCTTCAGCGTGAATGGGGATTTCCTCGTTTAGCCACAAGGACCCGTTCTGAATTCAGTTGAGGAGGAACCGGGTGCATTGCAGGGCCGGTCTTGTAGTCCCAAGGACAGGAAGAGCTCTTAAATTCATCAAGGAAAATTACTGGAGGCCCCTGTACTCTGGTCGCATTCGTTTGGTTGAGCTACTACCTGGTGTGTAGTGATGCTCCATATATGTCTGCCAATGGAGGTAGGGGAATTCGACTGGGTCGGACAGGTTGGCGTCTATCAATGCTGCACTGTCATATTTGACAACCAGCGACTCTGTTTTGTGGATTCGACTGTCCAGCGCTGGTTCAACAATGGAGAGGAGAACCTTTGGCATTTTGGCACGACGCTGTAAACTTGGAGAATTCTTCTAGAGCTGTTATCTTGGTGCAGTGCGTTTTGAGACTTCAACCGCTCTAGTGTCGCTGCAATTGCCAAATTGAACTGGTCCGACATTCTCGTGTTGTTGGTCTCCATGCAATTTATGTCATCACCTGGCACCTAAAATCCCTCCCACATTCACTTGTTTAAGTCCCTCTCAACCTAAACATTTGTATAAATTGTGATCCTCATATCCTCCTCATGTGGGGATTTTGCTACTTGAAACACGTCATTGTGGAATTTGCGCTATAAATTTTTTCTACAAAGGTTCAGAAGCTTAAATGTTTATAATTCAAAGCTAAAATCCTAAGGAATATCCTATAAAAATTTTAGATCATGGTGCACAATATTTTCGGAGATATGGTCTGTGGAAGTTATGGTTTTTACAGGCTCCTGAACTTCATCAGAAAGAGGTGACCTTGGGAAAATCATCATAACTCTCTCTCTCTCTCTCTGAGTATCAGATTGAATTATGTAGAAATTTTTGAATAGTGAATGGAATGTAGTTTTCTCTGTATCAATTTCAGAGCTGAATGAAGAAACAATGACATGTGGCACGCCGTACAAGTTCGCTCTACTGAACCAGTCCATAATTAGGTCATTTTGAGAGATTGGACATAGCTTTTTCTTGAAGAATCCAAATTGAGTTATACATGTGGCATTGGATGTAAGATTCAGAGGACTACTATAGGATCAAAAATCACATATTAGGGATCTGAAATAACAAAGATAAACCATATTCAATATCGAGCTCCTAGAACGTAAGAAAAAGCTAGATCATGTGTTGTCAAGGGCTGCAAAGGACCAAAATTTCTAGGGTAGCAAAGCAAACCAAGGCATAGTAGAGGTAAGCTCCAACACTAACACATGCTCTGCAAGATGAGGTAAGTTTTTCTATTATCATGTCATGGTTATTTTCTTGAAGAATTTTTTCAAGTATTATATATTTACCAAGATAAGAATCAATGCATGATCAAATGTTCTAAAGAGTGAGAAAGGGTAACATGACAAGAGAAGCAATCAAGGTGCAGAACAACAACAAGAATTTTACCACATGAAGTCCTCACATGGGTACCACCGAGTCATTGTAAAAGCATCATTGTAAAATTTGTACAAGTTTCTATCTGCCAAGAAGTGAAGAGGTAGTGTGATGAGGTCTAGGATCATCATTAGGTATTTGTGTCATAATTTGGGTTATGGTCTAGTGTGTCTTATTCTTCTACATCATTCTATATCATTGTAAATTGGACCATTTTCCCTGGTATGGGAGTCAATTCTTCTTTTATTCTTCTATAGGGTGGTAGGCTGGTTCTAGGCTGGTGCATGAATTCACCAACAGGTTCAATCCTGTGAAAAAATCACGGTGGTAGGGTGGTGTTAGGGTGAGTTGTAGCTCATTGGGTGTTGGGGCATCCGTTTAGCTAACTATTGAATAATCTTGGGCATTGGAGCATCCATCCAGTGGGAGCTGGAGAAGAATGCTTTTATATATTCTAGGAAGTTGGAGCTTTATCTTCAATTGGAGTTGAATATTAAAGAGTTATTAGAAAATCATTTAGGTGGTTTTCATCCCGGAGAGGGGTTCCACCTTAAAAAATGTGTGCATTTGTGTTCCTTTTGTTTACTTATATCATTGTACAAACACTAATAATAATTAAAGATAAACTAATTCTATGAAATATTAATAATAATATTAATTCAAAGGAATACTGATTCACCCCTGCTCTCAGTATTTCCAAAAGTAGCTAGCTGCACTTTTCTAATATAAATATTGTTCACTTGTTGAGCCTGCCATACGACCTCAGTTACAAAGTAGAAGTGATCAGTTTCCTCATTTCCAATGCCTCTAAAATTAAATAAGTTCATTGAAGCATCCATATATACTTCAAGGGGAGGTGAGGGTGGAGGTGGAGGTGGACTGTGCGGTGTGGTAGGTGATCTGTGATGTGAGTTCAGAAGTGGAGTGGATGGAGTGGGAAATGGATTCAAGGGTTTCTGATGTGATGAAATTTCTTCTTCAGAGTCACTTGAGATAGTAGTTTCTGGTTTAGTTTCACTATCATATCGAGGCTTTGGAGAGATATAAATGAATTTTTCAGTGTCTTCACGATAAATTTTTCCACTGTGCATACTGGAACCCTTTTGATGCATTAAAGTTGTATGTTTGCATAAAAAACCCTACTCACACAATAGCATTTTCAACAACAATTTTAATGAGAACAGGAACTTACCTCTAGGGCCTTTGAAAAACCCTCTTTCTGCTTCATAATATGACACAAATTGTTCCATGGAAAATTCAGTCACAAATCCTTCAAAGAGGTGATTGATCCAATGATCTACCACGTGAGTGATCTTATTATAAAACTTCTCTACTTGATGTATCAATTCAGGCATCCACTCAGTAACTATGTCGTCTTGTATGTAGTGATGGAATTCAGCTAATCTCGACAAGCACTCCTGTAGTTCATGTGTGAAGGAAGAAAAGAAAATTTCATGCACTTTTGTATAAAAATATTTCTGCCAGAAAACTTAGTGCTTCTATTCTCTTGTAGCACAAAGTCAAGGATCTTTCTATCCAGCCAATCTTGTAATTCGTTGTGTGACTGATGCCACAACATCAAATCTCCCTCAAAATGATGATCTTGGCTCCAAAAATGGAACCATTTGTTGGATTGAGGGGTCCTGACCCAGGTTCAAAGTTTATCGATAAACCAATAAACCCTCCAACTACTGTCCCTTTTGACAGTGATATGATTGTGCAGACCAAATTCTCACCCGAAGTAGTATGGGGGGTGTTGGAACTAGGTTTCGACACCTTGAGAGAGAAATTAATGAAGTGGTCTTGATGCTTGGGCTACCTACTCAATCCATTTCCACACTCTTGTTCATACAAAATTGATGTACTTCAAGGTTTAGCCCCAAATAATTTTAGATCTGGGTATTTTAAAAATATGTGGAAGCTATTCTATCTCCATGGTTATGAAACCAATGTAAATCAACCCTTCTTCACTTGTGGTTAAACTCATGTATTGAATCAACATTCAATATTTCAATAAACCAAAGTTTCTCACCTCGACGGAGCTCAACCCAATAATTGAACTTTATAAAACCCAATATATTATATACTCAAAGCTTACATTTCTCATCTAACCATAATGTGCCTCCGCACACAAACTCATTTCATATGTAAGGTTCGACTTTATCATAAACACTATATATATATACCTCAAAATATATTGTGACACCAATCCAATTGTTAATAAACCTTTAATATCCCATTATCTACCAAAGGTTCGACTTGGGAGAAAAGGCCAACTCACAGCAATTAAAACCATTTGATTATTTGACCAATACTCTATATATATCGGGTCCCATACTCTAATTCTTGATCTTCGGAATTCAAAAGGTTCAACCACATTTTATAACATATCGGGTCCACAAATGGTTTAAACCCGAGTTCATTAACGTTAAACGTCAACTATCAATGCAATACATTCGGACCCACAGTACTTACCTTGTCACTAATCTGCAAGTAGGTTGAAGACGCGCCTGTCACTGATTTCCACAAGTCCGTGATCGGACGGATATAACACAAATTGCGTTTTTTCTACCTTCGAGCATTAACACTAAAAAAAAATGTGAAATAGGCAATTTCTCAATACCACCACTACCTTACATGTCAAACGTAGACCTGTATCGAATTTTTTTGGTCGATCCTACTTACCACTTATGCAACTGCATGATACTACCGGTTTCGATAAAGAAACTGCCTTTATCATTCCTCATTCATGGTTCCACTCCTTATCTTCAAGGTTCTGCCTCCTCTGCTCTATCACTGCAATTCAACCTCGGCCCAGTTTAATTCAACCTCTTTGTACCATAACTCTTCATCACGGTTTCTGTTATGCTAATGTGGTGGATCAATCTCTTAGTATCGATTCAACAATGCTGTGAATTAATTCAACCAACATTGAATTAAATATAGTATATCCGGTGCATAATTAAACATGCCAAAAATCATATACTGTGGCATCGCTTGTTCCCTTCATCAATAGATTAAAACTCATCGATCCTATGTATTGAGGCTTTGACACAAATTCGATGTCGATTTAAGCAATTCGAATCACTACTTTTTCGTGTGCAACTTAATAACAGGGATCACATATTAAATCGATCTTCATCATTGGAACGCGAAGAGAATTAATTTAGTTTCCTACACAATATATAACTCAGGAAATAAAAGGAATCGAACCCTCTCTCAATTAGTGACTACACTATTTTAATTCATTTCAGAATGCATCCAATGTGTCATATATATAACCTGAGATAGGAAATTAAAAGCTCCATAGGAATCGATCCTTTCAATGATCAATTCATCCAATTTGCAAGTCAAATTGACTATATACAAGATCAATCTGACTCTGAATTCCTCCATATAAATAAAACTAAGTTAAATATAAACTTACTTCCTCTATGGCCTGATCTTCAATTCGATGGCCTTCTATCCATACTGCTATGCCTCTAAACTGCTCTCCTACTCTACATATTCTTACATTTATATAAAATATGAATGAATCGATTCAGCTTCTTTAATAGCTCAATAAGGACTCTTGGAATTCTCCAAAGTCCTAGAGTTAGACTCCATCCCTAAAATAACTGAAAATGACTCTTCACCTTCCTAACTTAATCAAATTCCCTCATGTCCTCTGGTGGTTAGATAACATTTATAATTCCTCACTATTTTATCCAAAATACTAATAATTACATGAGAATTTAAAAATATGAGACCCCCCCTATGTCTACTTAGATACAAAGTATTTTATTGTGCCTAATGCCCCTGCATCAGACTCCCAAGGTTCAATTTTTTCATGATCTCCTGATCATGTGTCTTTAATATCTGCCTCCTGGATCCCATACTCTGTTTAATTGTTGTCCAACAACTGCGTTACTCTCCAACTGCACTTCTCCAGGTCTCCATATCTTGTTCTGCAATTTACCTCCAACTACGCTTTAACAATCTCTTCTTGTATTTCCTTTGCAAAAATTCTTCTGCCTTCTTGCTTTTGTCTGCTGCTTCTGAGACACCTTCATCATCAGTCTTCTAATGTTTTCAATTTCTTTGTCCAGCTTATCTCTTGTCTGGAAATTTCTCTGCCCACTGCTGCTACTTCTAATCTCTGTTAGTTCAGCTACTGTAGCTACTTTTTGTTGTTGTTGTTGCTGTTACTGCCCTTTTTGCTGCCAACATTGCTACCCTAGCTATCAATGTTGCCTCACTAATTGTGGCTAACATTATTTTTACTCCTGTAGATGTCACCCCCCATGTTTCTACCTCTATGGATGCCTCCCAAACTTCATGTCCCTCTGCAACATGCTATTGCTCATCGCCTGCAAATTTACTTTTAAAAAGTAAATCATCAATTAATTTTCTTCCTGTAGTAACATACTCATTCTGTATACTAGTAAGCATAATCAAATTTTTCAAACTAATATCTACTGCTCTTTCTTTCATAGCTTCAGCAATCTTTAATTCAGTTTCTGCAATCTCCTATTTAAATTTTTCCAACAAACATTTCAGCCATCTCATTGGTACTTGTTTCACATCCTCAATATGCTGCAATTCAATTTCAGCATCTTATTCTTCTTCTTGGACAATTTTTAGTAATTGTCTTTCATCATCTTGATTGATTCTGGAAATCAAATCAAGTTCTTCAAGATTTGAATTTTCATCTTCTGTCAGAATAGAATGCTGATTCATCCTTACTGTAGCAGTCCCAAAAATTTGCCCCACAGTTTGCTCTTGGGCCATCAGACGAGCCAATCCTTCCTTGCCACCAACAGCAACAAGTTTCTACATGACTGTTTCACCTTCCTTCAAGACAATCCCAAGAGATGGAATGTCTCCTGCAATACCTGTAAGCACAGTCAAATTGTTAGTTTCAAAATCACAAGACCTAATGGTCTCACTTGCTGATCCTGCCACAAATTTTTCTCTCTGCAGTTCCAAGTCTTCTTTAGGACTCAGAAAACCTTCACTATCTCTCTTCTCAGCTTCTAGAGTTATCTCCACTGTTCTAATCACCATGTTAAAATTATGATCCTTCACTATTCTTTCAACCAACATAGTTTCTCTTTCATTCAATTCTGTGACAATTTTCATTTGTTGTTCTTCCTTGACTGCATGATTAACACATGAGCCTCCAACACAAAATTTACAAGATCTCAATACCTCTTACTCCTCTGAAAACACATCAGTATGTTGTACTGAGCTTCCTTCCAATTTCTTTGTCATCACATCGGTATGCTGATTTGTATCCTCCATGAGACTGTCAGCTAGTCTCTGCTTCTTTCCTTCATCTGCTTCATGAATGTCTTTCTACTGTGATTCACCAAAATGAACTCCTTCATTTTTCTAAGTCATTTTCTTATCCTGTGCATAGGTCCTCTATCTCTCCAATTCTCTTCTTTGAAAATCCAACCTCCTATACAATTCAAAAACTTCAATTGGAGTAGATTTTGGGAACCTCACCCAACATTTTATGCCTTTGCTTGCTCTTGACCAATCATCAGCTGGTCCTTCTCTCTCTGCTTCAATATTCTGCTGAATATTCTCATTAGACTCTTCTGTCTTCATGTCTTCCTCCTAAGATCTTACTATCTCAACATTGATCTGAATAGATTTTAGATCCAATTTCTCCTCCTCAACAAACCTTAAAGTTTGTTCATCTCCCTGTGATGTACCTGCAAACATACACAACTCTTTAGTTTTAAAACCACAAGACTTTTCAGTCTTCGTTGATTTCTCAAGAACTTCCCTTTGAACAGATCTGCATGTGGAATCTTCAAATTCCATCCTTGACTCAAGAACTCTGAGTTCCTCTTCCTCTCTAGAACCTGTAATCTCCTCACAATTGTCAGACTCAAAAATACAAGTCTTTACATCATCCAGCTGATCTGAACTTGTCCAATAACTCAGGAAATCATCAATGATTTTCTCTTCAGCAAGACAAGCTTCTTGCTGCATTAAGTCTTCATCATGATTCACAAGATCTTTTACAGATCTCCATTCTTCACCTGTACTCTATTCTGCTTCACAAACAGAATTTTTTTTTCTCAACTCAGCTGCTCTGTGTTCTTCCTTCAGTAAGGCAATCACCTTTTGCCTCAACCTCAACTGTAATGGTTTCCAATTCACTCTCTTCTTCATGAGCCAACCAACTCTTTGGCTTTCCTCTGTCCTCTTTTCCAGTTTATTAAAATTTTCACTGATCTCAGCTACCTCTTTCCAATATTCTGCATCAGTCAACTGTTGCCTTATGCCAATTATCTTGGCATCTGCTTCCTCCTTTCTTCTGATGTGGCCTCTCTTATAACCTCTGCAATATCTTCTATGACTATCAGTATTCATATTCTCCTTCATGATTTCCTCACTCATCAGCTGCACCAAGCCTCTGTAATAAAAATCTCTCCTGATTCCACTTACCTCACCAATCCTTTCCTCCGGATCTGGGCTTTTGGCAAGTACTGGTCCTCTGTCTATTGGAACCTTTTGAGCACTCTCTTCTGCTCTCTCTAGGCTTCACTCTGAAACTTTTCAAGAACACATTTGTTCTTCTTTCATCAAACCTTTGTTGGGAATTCTACAGGTTCTGCCACACTTTCTTCTTCACTTTAGAATCCTCTACTGGACTCTTTCATCACTGCTCTCAAAGCTGTGATCTGCTTTGCTGAGATTTCTCCAATTTCCTGCAATCTGAATTCTGCAAACAATTCTTCAACCCAGAGTTAAATACTGCTCATCAACTCACCTTCTCTTGAGAACACTGAAATTTTTCTCTCTATCCAGTCCTTAGTTGAATATAAAGTTCACTACCATCATCATCAAACTCTGTCTGCACTTTATGCAACCACAATTCTGCAATTACAATTCCAAATCAGATTTAAAATTAATTTTCCTGCAATATCCATGCATGATCGTTTCTTCCACTCATTCAGTTCTTTAAATCCTGTTCACTGCAAATATGTATCTTCTGCACATCAGATTTAAATTTCTGATCTTCCCTCTTCACTCATCAACCTGGCTATGATACGACATGATGCCCGGGCTACCTACTCAATACATTTCCACACTCTTTTTCATATGAAATTGATGTACTTCAAGGTTTAGCCCCAAATAATTTTAGATCTAGGTAGTTTACAAATATGTGGAAGCTATTCTATCTCCATGGTTATGAAACCAATGTAAATCAACCCTGTGTAGGGAAGTTTTCCTTCTTCACTTGTGGTTAAACTCATGTATTGAATCAACATTCAATATTTCTATAAACCAAAGTTTCTCACCTCAGCGGAGCTCAACCTAATAATTGAACTTTATAAAACCCAATATATTATACGGTCAAAGCTTACCTTTCTCATCTAACCATAATGTGCCTCCGCACACAAACTCATTTCATATGTAAGGTTCGACTTTATCATAAACATTATATATATATATATATATATATATACCTCAACATATATTGTGACACCAATCCAATTGTTAAGAAACCTTTAATATCCCATTATCTACCAAAGGTTCGACTTGGGAGAAAAGGCCAACTCACAAAAATTCAAACCATTTGATTATTCGACCAATACTCTATATATATCGGGTCCCACACTCTAATTCTTGATCTCCAGAATTAAAAAGGTTCAACCACATTTTATAACATATCAGGTCCACAAATGGTTTAAACCCGAGTTCATTAACGTTAAACGTCAACTATCAACGCAATACATTTGAGCCCACAGTACTTACCTTGTCACTAATCTGCAAGTAGGTTGAAGATGCACCCGTTTTTTATTTCCACAAGCTCGTGATCAGACAGATATAATGCATATCACGTTTTTTCTACCTCTGAGCATTAACACTCAGAAAAAATGCGAAATAAGCAGTTTCTCTATACCACCACTACCTTACATGTCAAACGCAGACCCGTATCACATTTTTTTTGTCGATCTCTCTTACCACTTATGCAACCATGTGATACTACCAGTTTCGATGAAGAAACTGCCTTTACTATTCCTCATTCATGGTTCCACTCCTTATCTTCAAGGTTCTGCCTCCTCTACTCTATCACTGCAATTCTACCTCATCCCATAATCATATACTGTGGCATCACTTGCACCCTTCATCAATAGATTAAAACTCATCGATCCTATGTATTGAGGCTTTGACAAAAATTCGATGTCGATTTAAGCAAGTTGAATCACTACTTTTCCATGTGCAACTTAATAACAGGGATCACATATTAAATCGATCTTCATCATTGGAATGTAGAGAGAATTAATTTAGTTTCCTCCACAATATATAACTCAGGAAATAAAATAAATTGAACCCTCTCTCAACTAGTGACTACACTATTTTAATTCATTTCAGAATGCATCCAATGTGTCATATATATAACCTGAGATACGCAATTAAATGCTCTATAGGAATCGATCCTTTCATTGATTGATTCATCCAATTTGCACATGAAATTGACTATATACATAGATCAATCTGACTCTGAATTCCTCCATATAAATAAAACTAATTTAATTACAAACTTACTTCCTTTGTGGCCTGATCTTCAATTCGATGGCCTTCTATCCATACTGCTATGCCTCTGAACTGCTCTCCTACTCTACAAATTCTTACATTTATACAAAAGATGAATGAATTGATTTAGCTTCTTTAACAGCTCAACAAGGACTCTTGGAATTCTCCAAAGTCCTAGAGTTAGACCCCATCCCTAAAATAACTGAAACTGACTCTTCACCTTTCTAACTTAATGAACATCCCTCATGTCCTCTAGTGGTTAGAGAACATTTACAATTCCTCACTATTTTATCCAAAATACTAATAATTACATGAGAATTTAAAAATATGAGACCCCCCTATGTCTACTTAGATACAAAGTATTTTATTGTGCCTAATGCCCCTGCATCAGGTCCTCAGCAAAACCCAAAGTAAACCAATACATATGCGTGCAACAATTTATAATAGAATCAGATATACTGTGCAATTATCAACAAAATAGCACATAATCCTTGTTCGCCTTAGCACAGATAAACAAAATAGATCTGAGAATAACCTGATCCAGATATTAACCAATGTGAATACTTAAACAGATCTATTAACCATCAATAATCATGCATAATCAGATTATATATCTTTGTGCATTCATTAATAAGTAAACATACAATGTGACCTTAACATAGCATAAATAGTAAACAATACAGATGCATAACACAATAACTTCTCCAAAACTGGCCTTTCTATTACCTTTCAAATTTGTTAATCAGTACATCAGTTGTCCTTACAAAACCCTTAAAAAACCTTCCACACACAAAGCTAGCGGAGCCCGCACACAGCCAGGACTAGGTCTCTGTGCACACAGCGAGTTTGAGCCTTTTAACCCAACCTAACAACCCTTACAGGCTCATAAACTTATCAGAACATCAAAAATCCATAACACATATATCACTTTTTCTAACTACTTATATTATACACATTCTATCCATATATATATGCCTAGCACATAGATAGTATGGTATCAAACCATGGTTTGAGGCCCACATTTTACATTTAAGCCCATTTATATCAAAGTTGGGGACTTTGACCCACCCCAAATCCCCTTGACTCTATTTGCGCAGCACGCACATGCAAAATAATACAAAAATGTGTTCGGAAGTTGTGCCTCAGGGTACCACGCTCCAACACCATCCCTTCCAAGAATATGGTATATGATAATAAATAAAAAAATCATTAAAAATAATTTATATAATATAATATTTTTAACTAATTTAATCTAAAAATGTATATAATGCAATAATATAACATATTAAAATTATATGATGTATTACCAACAATTAG
Organism: Pinus albicaulis; assembly: GCA_034641835.2. Classification (NCBI taxonomy): domain Eukaryota; kingdom Viridiplantae; phylum Streptophyta; class Pinopsida; order Pinales; family Pinaceae; genus Pinus; species Pinus albicaulis. The sequence goes on from CM076576.1 coordinate 32,526,336, forward strand.
CTATATTAATATAATTTTATAAATTATATTTATAAAATATAATATACCAAATAAATAATTAAATTTAAAATATAATATAATTATACAACATATTTTAATTATGTGAATATAATATATTTTTAACTCATTTACATAGAATGAATTAAATAATTTATTTTTTCCTTCCCTAGTCAAACTAGCCGATATTTTACAATGGCTAGTTGGAGCCTCTCTGCTTCTATTTAAATATGTCTTCATGATCTGATTTCTCATCTTGTCCTGATGGTGAACCACATTGGTTGGTTCGAAACGCGTCCACAGAATATGTTCATTTTTTATTATTACCGAAATTTTTTCTATTAAAAAAATAGTCAATTTTACATGCAAGCCATATACCTTATAACCCTCATGGTTACCGATGAATTCAAGTTCATTGCATGACAATACAACAATATGAGGATTCAAGTTCAAAACCAAGAAGCCCACGAAAATTAATTTGAGTCTTATTTCTTGCATAGGTTTACTCCTCACTCTTGATCCTTCTGCGCATATTCCTTCTCATATCCTTTTGTGCACAGTCCTTTTCATCATAACCAAGATATTGATTTGGTGTTCATGGGAAAAATTCCACACCCATAAATGTGCTCCACATAGAACTTCATATAAATCCTCTCTCACTCCCAAAGGCCTTGATTTTATTCACATTTTGATCTCAATTCTTGCTAGCCTTGAAGGCATCCCACATGTGATTTTCACACCTTCCACTTGTCTTTCAAAAAGATCAATTGTTGGTGCAATTTTCACTGGCCTCCTCATTAACATCCTTTTGGTGGAAAAACCCTCTTCACAGTTATGCTCCAAAGCAATCGTGTTTCACCAAAGTTACAATGATTCTATTCTCGATGCAAAAAACTTATAGCGCCATTCTATTTTGTTATCACTCATAAAATGTGAAGCTTTACTTGGTAGGGTCATACAATTCATGTATCAAAGGTCTCTTTAAGCCTTTCAAGTTGGTATAGAAAATTTTCATTTTTTTTACATGTTTAACCTACCCTAAGTTTCAAGGCCACCTCCATTTAGGTCATGTCATGTTCCATCAATCATCATGAGGTGTTAGTTTTCATTTCCCTGGAATTTAAACTAAAAAAGGATGCTTAAGCTAGTTTTACAACTTTTCATAGCATTTTATACAATGAAATAGCAATTTTCGCTACGAAACTGCCTAATAGTTTCGTAGCGAAACTGTCAAAAATTAAACTAATCACACTATGAAAAATTGTTTCTTGCCTGTCTTTTCAAACTCGATGTTAAGCTTCTGTTCATGATTGGAGGAGTTAGAGTGGAGGTCATTTGAGCTTGTTAGATTTAATTCAAAGGTACAAATCCATGTCTGAGGTCATCATTACCCTTTTTAGCATGCATGTGTCATGATTAATGCATGAGCTGTCATTTAAACCATAAAACCTTACCCAATTAGTCTTTTTTTCATACTCCACTTTATCTTTACATGTTAGTGGATTTCTGGAGAGCTACTTCATTGAGCTAAGAAGTTTGCTGGCATATTCAAATGTTGCAGGTGTCATCAAGAAAGCGAGGCTGAGAAGATATAAAGCCACCCATGGATGCAAGGAAGAAAAAAAATAAAGGTGGTCGCTGCCACAGGTATGAGCCCATGGACATGAATTTTCTCAATTAAGATCCAACGGCCATGGAGATTTTCAGAAGAACAAGTTTCTTGCAATTCTGTCAAAGATTGCAAGGTTGTCATCTACAAGTTTCCAAAGATTTTGCAATAAGCTTCACTGGAAGAACATCAAAAGTGGGAATTCTAAACCTAACAGTGACACCAAACATTATTTCAACAGCAACAGGAATCCCTAGAGGAGGGGAACAGTGGTTTAAAAGCATCAAATTCAAAATGCAGGACTGCATAGAATTCATCAAGCAAGAACACAGTGAAATTGATCTTACAAATGTTATCCCTAGGATTTTTATGAAAGACAACTATTCAAAGTTGTTGATGATCATTCATAAGTAATTTACCTGTGAAGGAAGGTTTCACATGGTCTACTCCTACCACCTTAGAATTCTATTGCATTTCATGGGTAAGAGGTCACTTGAATTACCTTTTTATTTATATATAATTTTAGGGAAAATGTCAGTGTAATATTCCAAATCTGGAATTTTCTACTCCATTGGGAATATCTTAAGATATTCCAATTTTTCCTTCTATAAAAAGACCACAAGTGCATTACAGAGATTGATTGTTGGGGCATTTACTGGATATGTCACCTTCATAAAGAAATGTGAGATCCAGAAGCTAGCTGGCCCTTCATAGACTTTGTTTATGGATATGCAATATTTCCACTTTGGGAATTTATGCTACAGGGTCCTTGAGGACGCTATATAAGGAAGCTGCTGCATAAATAAGGCAAACCACTCCTGGGATGCCCTATGAAATCTATAATAAAACTCCTATGAAAAATATGAGCTCAAATAAATAACTCTAGACGGGTTATTCATATCTCCCCAATCTAGGTCTCTAAAACAGTGCTCAATGAGAGAGCTTACAGCAAGATAAGAACATAAACATGAACTCTGAAAATATGAATACATCATAAGAGGGAAATGCTAGAGCCATCATTATATTATGATATATCAACAGAAATATACAATAAATAGTTGAGGGATGAGCCACTCAAGCTTTAAGAACCAACCTCCAATGAATAAGCAATGAAATACAAGAGTTACTGCAACTCCACAAAATTCCAGAGAGCAGTGAATGCACAGATTATATGAAGGTATAATTTTTTGAACATGAATAAAATACATATGAGGCTGAAGGAATACAATAAATATCCCAAGAACAAGGAATGGGCTGAATTACTAGATTTCTAGCCAATCTATGAAAGATTGCTAGAAATGCCGGAGAAACCAAAATGTGAAAAGAGACTTGTCACTACAACAGAAAAAAAACAAGAATGAGGCTATGGCTGATATGAAATATGATTTCCCTCCTCTGATCATGTCTCCAACACAAAGGGCTAATCCCTTTGTCCTCCTGATGAGCTTTATGAACCCCTCTCTCACTGCCTCCATAAAATAACACAGTTTCCTCCATGGACTGCGCAGTGGGAGATGATGGAAGTGTGGCCTCATGCCACTGATCTGAAATCAAGCCCAAGAATCCTCCTTGAAGCTCCTCCAATGAGTGGATAACTCCTCCACTGAAGAAAACAAGACAAGAGAGACTCCATGAGTTCCTCTCTTGCTGCACCCAACAACACAACGTCCTCTCTACTGCAGAAATAATGTTGTAGAAGATTAATCGAGATGTGGCCAATTCCAGATTGAGGAAAATCAGCTCATTCCTCATCCTTCCTTGAGGAAGAGGTAGGGATTCTCGACCAGGAACACCCTAGTGCCTGAGGGCACCATCACCCTGCTAAACAACCCGGGGATGGAAGCCTTTGCATACCCAAGTCTGAAACTCTAAAACATAACATATTGAAAATGGGTTGCCATCTCCTCCTTATAAACAAAAGGGACTCTTCTCCACCAAGGTCCCACTAATTAGGGTTTCCACCCTCATGTGAATCTCTTCCCTCCAAAACTGCGCAGCTTCTCTAGGAAGCCTCTTCCTCCTTGGGCAGCGCTGTTGACTTTAGTCAAAGGTGACTAATCAAGTGAGTTGGGTTCCATTCACACCTTTGGTGTTTATTTTAGCTGCTTTATTCACCTCCCTTTCACATTAGGAGTGTTATTTCTTAATTATAAGGGGGCTAATGTGTCTCCTTGCCCATTTTATTAAAAAAAAAAAAAAATGTGCAACTCCAATGTTCCATTTTAGCTTGAGGCTAAAATTGGGAACATTAAAGTTAGATAAGTTTCAGATCAAGAAAGAAGGAAATGAAACTTCTATTTTTCAGTATGGTTTGATTAAGCTATTGGTGTTAGAGGAATTGAAGAGAATATGAAGAGATTGGGCTTCTTTTCTATTCATAAGTGGTTATGAAATTGATGTTGTCACTCCTAAGAGAACCTCCAAACCATGGAACATTTCATCACCAAATGAGGCAGAGGAAGTTGAAGAAGGGAATAGATCATCTCCTCTAGAACCAATGAGCATGGAGGCAAAGCCTTTGCAGAATATTGACACACCTAAAACAACATCTGTAAAACACAAGAAAGTAGTTAGAAAACAAGGCAGAAAGAGAGTTACTAGGAGCCAAACAGTGGCTAAAGGAAACTGACAGGACATCTTGCATGCAATTGACATTGAAGAAACTCCCATTTTCCAATTTGAAGATGTTGAAGATGGAGGAAGAAAGCTAAAGAAAGGAAAAATAGCTAAAAATTTGGAGTTTGCAGGTGATGATGCTTGTTTCATGTTTCAACATAGAATGCCAATGACCAGACATGCAAGAAAGGTCATGGAAAGCAACAAAGAGATTGAGAAGGTCAGTGAAACTGTACAACCACCAATCATTATAGATCTATCTTCACCTGCAAAAGAAAATGAGCTGGTTAGCAAAAAAAGAAAGGGTAAACAGAAGATTAGTGAAAAACCAAAATTTGAAACCCTTAAAGAGAATTTGAAGGTGACAGAGGAGGAGATATCAGTTTTGAAGAAAGAGGCAAAGAAACACAAAGTTCAAAAGGTTCAATTTGAAAAAATGAAGGAAATATGGGAAGAATAGGTCATAAGTGTTTCAAAGACCTTGGACAATACAAAAAAGTTGATAAAATGGACTCAGCCACTACGAGGAGAGGTCAAACACATCAAAAAGATAAACCTACACTTGCAATCCAAGAACATGGCATTAAAAAACCAAGTGCAAGATCTTCATGAGCAATTAGACTTGATTCATGTGGAATTGGAAAAGAAAGGATTAAAAATGGCAGTGGTTGAGGAGCCGATTGGTCAACTGATTGTAAATGAGGAGGAAAAACCAGAAGAGTGATAAGGTAAGATGGAATATGCCTTAGGAGGTTCATTACATGAAAAGAACTCAAATTTTTCATTCGGAGGTGAGTTTTTGAAGATAATGAAGAAAGGAGCAATTTCTGGTTTTTTGCAACTTTTCATAGCGTACCCCAGCCTTGAAGCCAGAAATACGCTATGAAAAAACCTGTAGGTGTCTTTTTGCATTTAAAGATATTTTTTTTATATTTTAAGGAGATGGATCCATGATGGTAAGGTGTCATGACATCATAAAGATGATGGAATAATGAAGAGGTGATGAATATTGATAAAAAATCCTTTTTTTAATGCTACCAAAACTCACTACGAAATTGTCTTGTTTTTGTAGCGAGCAATTGTTAAAGGATTTTGAGCATCTTAAGAGAAATTTTTGCCTGCTAGATACCTCCAGCATGTTAGAGGACCTCATTAACAGATATTTATGATTCAAAGGGAGTGCCATGAAGACAATTTATCAGTCAAAACAATGATGAAGATGAAGGTCATCCATTCCTAAAAAACAGGGTTATGCTCCATAAATCTAGGGATGATTTAAATATGTAAAGTGGTGGTGAAATTGGTCAGGTTTCTTTCGATCATGTGATATTCATTATGAGACTATCATGTAACTGTTTAACAGATAGGATAGGGGAATGTAATAAATAGGAGATAGAGTCCTATTAGGAGTTGGTTTCTTAAAAGGTAACTGTCAGTTTTCTGCTTTGAGTTATTAATTTCAGTTATGAAAGGTGTCATAGTATAATTTGAGGATCTAGCCACCAGGAAAATCATCCATATTGTAAATAATGTCTATTTATAGACAAAACATCGAAGAAGCAAAGGGTTGGAGAATACTTGCACAAAATTGATGCTTGTATGTTTTTTACCATTATCAGTAATACAAAGTGACATTATTCTTTGCAGGCCTGAGATTCTCATGAGGTTTTTGATACCTTATTGATATTTATCTTATGTTTTATCACTTGCAGTAGATTTCATATCTAATTACTCATAATTCATAATATTATGCTCTGACTTCCTTTAGTGGTGAAATGACTGTGTTTTCCTATGTTGTGTGTGTGAGTTGCCTTTGTTAAAAACCTCTATCTGCCTCAAATTCCATGTGAATAACCATGTTAGGACCCCATAATGTACCATTTTTACCATACATTTTGTTATCATTCCACTCTTTTCCAGTCCATATTTAAATCTTATACTATCACTTTCATCCATTCTTGCAAAGGTATATAATATTCCTCTATTTACTATATGTTTAACTTGTTTTACATATAAGTTTACATTACTTTCATATTTGATCATTAATCAAAGATATATAGTTGCTCAGACAGTTTGAAGACTGCAGATAATCTATCGTGGTTGTCTAAAGACCGCGTTGCTGAAACAGTCAACATGGTACGCAAATCCTGTTGCTGAAACAACCCGTGATTTGCGATTTTGAAGCAGCATTTCAAGCATGACGGCAACAAGAAAAGACATGTAAGGAAGCTGTTACACGGGCCACTTTGAAGCCAGTACCATCATAACCATTGTAATATCATTTTTCTATGGAAGAACAGAAAGGTCCTATTTCAGTATAGAAGATCAAATTGGGTTAAAAATAGGATTTCTATAATGTAAATCAATTGTAATAGATGTCTCCTCTTTAAAAAGAGGAGACATCAGCATTAGAGGACAGTTTTAGAGACTACGGGAGGTTCATTTTTGAACCGAGAAGGAACGTGAATCCTTTGTAATATGTACTTTCGATAGATGAATATTTTTTTTTCTGAGTAATTCATTTTAATTCCTTCTTCTGGGGAATCTTGTGAGAAGGAAAGGGCCCGCCATCTTCACAAGATTCACCCATTTGTTCCTGTAGTTTGTTAACTATTCTTTTCATTTATGCCTTGATTAAACTCTATTTACTGAATTCATTTATGCAGTATTGGAATTCTATTATTGCTGAAGCACTGTTTCCATTACTTGTTGCATTGATTTCATACAATTCATTCTTAACAAGTTGTGGATTATTTTAATTAGCAATCTTGTTTATAGAATGATTTTGTGAAAGCTTGGTAATCAGATACAGGTGCTGAATATTCCTACTTGGGGAATAGGGTCATGTTCTCTGTTATAGAATAATTGGTCTTCATTTTTGCAGATTTATTTCCTTTCCTAGATCGTTGTCTTTTTAATGTAATCCAGGATTCTATTAATGATTTTCTGCAATAGAAATATTGTCTTTGCTGTAACTCAAGTATACTTTAGTTTGTTGAAGCAAGGTGTGATTAGTGTAATTTTTACTAGAACATTTCATTTATTTTGAGATTGAGCATATAGATTGTGTGATTGCCTTTGAAATAAACAGACTTCCCTGGGTTGACAATTTATGTAGCACTTGAATTGTTTAATTTGATAAACAATTAAAGTGACCAACATTTTGGCGCCTTTTCCGGGGAAGGAAATTATAAATTTCAAAAGAATTGATGTTTTTCTTCAGATGTGTAGATTGCATGAGAGGATGCAGAACTGATAATAAAACTAACCCTATAGGTGGCAAGGGCAAAGGAAGGGGAGGAAGAAAGACTTTTATTGACGAGATCGTATCAAAAGCTGAATCTTCTCAGAGACTAAGCTCTCAAAGGCCAAAGCCTCAATACTCCCCTCAATAGAATTATGAAATAGAAGAAGTTGTGAGCCCTGAGAACGTTGAGGAACCAGCAGCAAGTGTTGAAGAACCAGCAGAAAACATTGAAGAATCAGTAGAAAGCGTTGAAGAGCCATTAGAAAACGTTGAAGAACCAGCAGAAAATGTTGAGGAATCAGTAGGAAACATTGAAAAACCAATGGAAAACATTTAAGGGCTAGTAGAAAACATTGAGGATCGAGCAAGTGCAGTAGGAGATCAAACAATGGAAGGAAACAATGAAGGATTCTTCAGCGGGGGACAAGTAGATCCTGAAGGAGAGGGAAAAGATGAGAATTCTCTCTCTACCTTGGGATTTCCTATTGGTGATATCCCTAGAGGAGCAACTCCCATGAATAATATCCCACTTTCAGGCTTACCTAACTTACATGGTTTATCTTCTGAAGATTCTGAAGAATTTCTTTTTGAATTTGATATATTATGCAGAAGTTATGATTATGTTACTAATGCCAGAAGTTGAAGCTATTTCCAGCAACACTAAAAGGAAATGCACTAAGGTGGTTCATGAGACTTGGACGCCATGTAATCACAACATGGGAACAGATGAAACAAAAATTTCTGCTTAAATATCAAGACTACTGTCGGAGAAGAGAAAAAAGAGAGGAACTATTTAAGATGGTACAAAAGGAGGATGAGAATTTGGAGGAATTTGTGGAAAGACTACAGTACAACCTGTAGAGATCCAATCATCTCGATGTAAGTAAGGATATTCTTAAAACAATATTACTAAAAGGGGTGAGGGATGACTGTTTATATATGCTAAATATGCCTGGTAAAGGGGATATATCTAAAGAGTCATATGATGAAATTGTTAACCTTTGTAAAATAATTTCAAGAGGAGCTGCAAGGAACAGGTCAAAAAATAGAGATACCACATATTCAAGAGTTCAAAAATCAGCTAGTGGAGGAGCAACAAGAGCCGAAATAGGTAATTTACTTGAAGAATTTAAAACTGAAATGTTAAGTTCTTTTGCTTCATAGATTGACACCTTGCAGGTTAAAAAGAAACAAGCCGAAGCAGAAGCAGCTTTGGCTGTCTTTTGCCCCAAATGCAGAGATAAACATCCACTAAGGGAATGCCCATTGGACAAGATACCAATTTGCACCCTTTGTGAGAAATATCATGAAACATAACAATGCCCTTCTTTACCAGGAATAAAAGCATTATTGCAACCAACTGAAGAAGAAGCCGAAGCAGTATATATGCTAACACAGAGAAGACAATGGAATCCACGAGGACAACATATGAACTCTAATATGCCATTTACATATTCTAATCGTTGGAGAAATTATCCTTCTTTTATTCAAGAAAATTACCCTCCCTTTAACCAAATGCAATACCCACCCTTAAATCAAATGAATTACCCACCCATGCAACAAACAAACCCTCCTTTTGTAGATCCTGCAATGTGGACTCCTTGGCCTCCACAACAACAGTCTTACTTTAATCAATGCAATTCAAATTGGAGGGGTCAACAACTCCCCTTTTCGAATCAATTTCCTCAATTTCAGAAACCACTTCCTCTACCATCTGGTGCTCAACCAAATAGTCAAATTATGAGACCCCAGCTACCTATACAACCAAATCCTAACCCTAATAATAAAGCTGTGCAAGTTATTGATATTCAAAACCACCCTGTATTTCCTGTTTTCCCTGCACAATGTAATGATATTCATTTACGATCTGGGAAAATAGTTGAACCCATTATTGATGATGTTACCTCTTCCGATTCGGATAAAGAAGAAACCGAAAAACATGATTCACATAAAGAGGTAAAGCCACCCTCTAACAAGGGTTTTGAAACAGGAGAACCACCATTCCCTGAGCATTTAGTTTTAACTAGAACTCCAGAGCCACCTGCTTTTAACCTTCTAGGGTAATTGCAGAATTTGCATATTAAAATTCCACTTTTACAAGCACTAAGAGATGTACCAATTTATGCCAGAACCATGAGAGATATTTTTGTTAAGAAACCTGGTAGGAAAGCTAAATATCCCCTTACAGTTCATGTTATGGGTGATCTATTTGCATTAATGTCTGGTAAAGCCCCCCCAGTTAAATGTGGTGATCTCGGCCATCCTACTGTGACAGTCCAAATCGGTAAAACAATAATCCCTCAAGTTCTGGTAGATTTAGGTCCTAATATAAACATTATGACTCTTGAAACCTCACAATTGCTATAGCTAAAGAACACAATCAGAGATACACCAACCATTCTAGATTTAGTTGATCGTTCTACAATCAAACCAGAAGGAGTTATTGAAGACTTAGTCATCTCAGTTGAGTCCTGGAATTACCCAGCTGACTTTGCGGTGTTAGAGACTAAAACAAAGTTGGGGGGACATCCTCTAATTCTGGGAAGGCCTTGGTTAGCCACATTCGATGCCTTTATCAGCTATAGATCTGGTTCAATGACAATTTCCAATGGATATGAAACTAAAAAACTTGCTCTCTACCCTCACGCTACACCATGATTAATAATGCAAATTATGTATGGATGGACTATGATGATCATGATATTCAACCTATTTTGACTATCAGACAAGCTTTAAACCTTAAAGATACCACTAAGTATGAGGTAATTAATAATTTCATTTGTGAACCCTCCTCTGTGACTTTTGAAACACATAATCAACTGGCTGCACTTTTGGAATCAGATACCAAGGAAAAGCTTAAATCTAAAGATCTACCTCAAACATCATCCACCATCTCTAATAAAATCATAACAGTAGAAATCGAACCTGGCAAAACACTGAACATAAATCCTGACCTGACAGTTGCTGAAAATAAGGAAGCATTTGCATGGGACTATACAGATATGAAGGGAATCTCCCGTGAATTATGTACTCACCGGATCTATATTAAGGAAGGTTGTCAACCAGTCTGTCAACCCCAAAGATGAATGAACCCTAATTTAGGAGAAATTGTTAAAGAGGAACTTTATAAATTGCTTAATGCAGGATTTATATATCCTATATCTGACAGTGAATGGGTTTCCCCATTGGTAATAGTTCTTAAGAAAAACGGGAAATGGAGAGTGTGTGTAGATTATAGAGCCTTAAATAAAGCCACTCAAAAGGATCACTTTCCTTTACCGTTCATTGATCAGGTGTTGGATAGTTTGTCAGGGAATAAATTCTTCTCCTTTTTAGATGGGTTTACTGGGTATAACCAAATTAGAATTGCACCCCAAGACCAAGATAAGACCACTTTTACTAGTCCTTGGGGAACTTTTTCCCATAGAGTTCTTCCATTTGGACTCTTTAATGCACCAACAACCTTTCAAAGGGAAGTTATAGGAATCTTTTCTGATATGCTGAATGACTCCATGGAAATATTTATGGATGAATTTACCCCTTATGGTGTGTCTTTTGAAGATGCATTACAGAATCTTGAGAAAGTACTTAAACATTGTATACAAGCTCACCTCTCCTTAAGCACCAAAAAATTCCATATGATGATGAGTGGAGGAGTAGTGCTTGGACATTTTATCTCATCTCAAAGAATTCAGGTAGATCCATCCAAAATACAAGTCATTCAGAATCTTCTTATTCCTAAAACACAAACTAATGTGAGAAGTTTCCTAGGAAATGTTGGATATTACAGGAGATTTATTAATTTTTTTTCCAAAATAGCTTCTCCTTTGCTTGTGTTACTTATGAAAAATGTTGAATTCAAGTGGACTAATCTTTGTCAGCAAGCATTTGTTGAACTCAAGCATCAGTTATCCACAACTCCTATTTTGAGAGGACCTGATTGGGCACTTCCCTTTCATATATCTTCTGATGATTCAGATACTGTAATTGGAGTTGTCTTGCGACAAGAGGAAAACCATCTTCCTTATTCTATCTATTTTATCAGTAAGAATATGACCCTTGCTGAGCTTAATTACACAGTTACCGAAAAGGAATTTTTAGCAGTAATTTATGCTATTAATAAGTTTCGACATTACATTACTAGTTACTTTACTTTTGTCCATACTGACCACTCGACTATCAAGTATTTAATGAACAAGTCTGTCACAAATGCTCAAGTCACCAGATGGTTATTGTTATTACAAGAGTTTGATATTACAATTGTAGATCGACCAGGTAAAGAAAATGATGTTGCTGATTTCCTTTCTCGGTTAAAAATTGATGATAATATTCCGGTAGATGATTCCTTTCCTGATGAGTATTTATTTGCAGTATCTGCTCACTCAACATGGTCTGCAGACATTGCTAATTATTTGGTTGCAGGGAAGTTACCATCACACCTTTCACATCGAGAGAAAATAAAAATCATTCAACAAAGTGCTCGGTATAGCTGGATAAGTGGGTGTCTTTTCTATACAGGACTTGATCATGAAATCCGGAGATGCATTAGAGAGGATGAAGTGTCTGATATACTAAAAGCTTGTCATGATGGCCCTTGTGGAGGGAATTTTGCTGATAAGAGAATGGCACATAAAATTCTTAGGATGGGTTATTATTGGCCCTCACTCTTTAAGGATGCAAAGAAATATGTTCGGGCTTGCGATAGCTGTCAGAGAATGGGTCAACCTAATCATAGAGATGAAATGACATTAAACCCCCAGGTAATACTTGAACAATTTGAAAGATGGGCTTTAGATTTTATAGGACCCATTAATCCTCCATCCAACCAAAGAGTTTATATATTAGTCTAAACAGATTATATGACTAAATGGGTGGAGGCCAAAGCACTTCTTAGAGCTAATGAAGAAGTTGTCCTAGCTTTCCTTTTTGAAGAAATCTTTGTTAGATTTGGATTCCCTAGAGAGCTAGTTACAGATGGAGGACCTCCTTTCAATTCTCATGGTTTCAAAGCCACCCTTCAGAAATATCAAATTCATCATAGAATGACTACACCATACCACCCCCAAGCCAATGGGCAGGTGGAAAGTACAAACAAAGTAATAGAAGCCATTCTAACCAAAATAGTGAAGGATAACCGGAAGGATTGGTCTCAAACGCTCCCTAAAGCACTATGGGCTTACAAAAATACCTGGAGAAATACTACAGGATTTTCTCCCTATGAATTGGTTTATGGTAAAAGTGTTATTTTTCCTGTGGAATTTGAAATTAAAATCTTAAGGATTGCTTTAGCTACTAACCTTGATTTGAATGATGTACAGACAACTAGGTTGCAGCAACTTCATGAACTAGATGAAAAAATATTAGATGTCATTCATTAGACAAATATGATCCAACAACAAAGAACAAAGTGGCATGATAAAATCATCAAGCATAAGCAGTTCCAAAAAGTTAATTGGGCTTTATTGTATGATTCTCGGTTTGAAAACTTTCAAGGGAAGCTACATACAAGATTGTTGGGACCCTATGAAGTAGATGTTGTTTTTCCCAATGGAATAGTAAGGCTCTTAACAATTGATAATTCTAAAACACCACTATAATTAATAAATGGTCATCGGCTTCGTCTGTACCAGCGCCCTATTTCTAAAGAAGATTTTAAGGTTACTTTCATGGCAGATGCACATTATCCCTTTCTAGGGGAGTCTTCTACTCCTCACTGCATTTGATTGTTTTATGTACTGTATTTTTAGTATTAGGTTAGAATTATTAAACTAATAATCCCTGTCAAGGGCTGGCATGTTTCAATTGATTATTTTGCAGATTCTTGATTAAGGAAAGGCTTACCAAGGAAGGAAAATTTCACCACAAGAAAATCCAAGCTTCATTTTGAGAATCATTGCTTCCCTCACTTAAACTCATTTCCTCATCTCCCAGTAACATTTCATCATTCATTCCCTTCATTCATTTTTTCCCTTTTCAGATCATTTTCCCTATTTTTCCCATTGCTGAAACACCATTCTTCATCAAATATTTTTCCTATTTTTCATTGCTGAAATACTATCTCTCAGAAAATATTTCCCCATTTTTCCACTGCTAAAACATCACTCCTCAGCAACACTTTCCCTATTTTTCCATTGTTGAGACACCACTTTTCAGCGGTATTTCATTCATTTTCCCGTTGCCGAAACACCATTTATTTCTCCAAAAACATGACTATGCAACATTTTCTGTCAAGAAATCATCTTCTTCAGACTTTCATTTTCACTTCTCTTATTCCTTGTGTTAATCCTGTCCGTTCACTGCCTTTTCCTATGATCAAGAAGATCTCTATAATGATATCCCTCTTGTTTCAAAAAGCTTCTAAAGTTCTTCCATGGCTATTGAGCCATTATAAACAAGCACTATATTTTTCGAACTACAAATCAAAGGTAAACATGAGGTATGTAAATTTTATGTAAATACAATTAAACTATGGTTTAAAGAGAAGATTTTTTTTTATTATGACCACAATCTCCGCACAATTAAAGACATCATTTCACCGTAGTTGGGGGGGGGATATTGAAATTATATGCCATCATTTCACATCATGCCAACTACCATCATTTTTCCTACCCATTACTTTGCCTCTTCATCGTTACTCCATGTTCTCATTCGCAAAGTTTACTCTGTTCGAAGTCCGGTAACTTCGCTCTTTGACTCTGCATTTTACCAAAGCTGGTTAACTATGGGAGGACCTGCTATTTGACATGAGCCCGACTCAATAGCTCTGCTTGAATTATTCCCAGACGCGTATCATATTTTTCAGCAGGAAGGCTGGGTAGGATATTTTGAGATACTTCAAGAGTTTGATCCACAACAGGTCCTGGAATTTGCACAAAATCTTCAAGAAGATCATTCTACTATCCAGGGAGTCCAAATTCTAGTTTTAAAGGGCAACATATCATAGGTTTCAGGTCTTTCGGTCACTAGTACTCGATGGTTTAGTCGAAAGCACATCATTCTGAATGCACAGCAAGACTTTCTTCTACCAGGAGAACACGTCGAGCTTAAAGGTAGGGGTATTGGACTTCACTCATTGCCTCCTCCTAGGCCAAAAGTTGATGAATTCGTCAAACATTATCTCACTTGTGAAGGTCGCTATCAAGTAGTCTATCAGCATGATTTTGTCTTAATGAGTCATTTACGATAGGGTAGACTAGTGAACATTCCTTACTATTTACTTGGATGCATTAGAAATATGTCTTATTATTGTAGACAGGTAAAATTCCCACTCCTTTCCCTCACCCATCACTGCCTTGTTTAGCTACTGATTCATAGGGGTTTTTATCAACAAAACCTCCTCTAAAAAACATACCCCTACCCCCTGAGCAAGCTACTAAAATTCCTCAAGAAGCTGCTGAAAATCCTCAAGAAATTCCAAAAAGTTCCCACGAGCAGCAACTAGAGAATATCCCTGACCCTTCACCAATTCCATCCACAAAACCAACTAATCCAATTAACCTTTCTTCAATTCCATCTCACCACTTAGTAGAATCATCTAATCCTACTGTCGATATTCCCAGTGATGACTCTCAGGCCGATACACCACCATATTCCTCTATTCGTAAAGGAAAAGGCGAATCACAACATCCCCCCTATAAAAAAGAAAAACAAGGGTCGTAACTAAAGCAGCTACCTCCTCTGATAGCCCTTCTTCTAAGGGAAAAACCTCTCATAAAAATAAAAAGCAAACCACTGCTTTTTTTGCTTTCTTACCTAGGAGACGAATGAGGACGTCTATTGAAGAAGAAACCATTCCTATTACCCCTGATCTCGTAGCCATTTTGTTAAAAATCCACACATCACCATCCTTCCAAACCCTGGAATTATTACTTGTCTCACCCTATGGCACTGAAACACAAGAACCAGATGCCCAGGGTAATATGACATCATTTTCTACAGAACAAGTAGTTGTCCCATAAGAACCGACTACTCAGTCAGTAGCTGTCCCACAAGAACTAGCTACTCATTCAGCAGCTGAAACACAAGAACCAGCTACCGATGTGCAAAAAACAGACATCCAAGATGCTACTTATTCAATAGCTATCACAAAGGAACCAACTCTAGTTGTCACACAAGAACTAGCTACAGCTGAAACACAACAATCAATTCCGGAGAATGCAACTGATACACAAGGCCCAGTCACCATGGCTTCCCTTTTACAAGAAAATGAGTTTTTAAAATTAGAATTAGAACCTTATAAGCGAGACTTGGTAATGGAAATGAAAGCCTTTGACAAGGAGCTAAATTTGTATACCTTGGCCCATACAACATCCATGGCAGATAAACATATAGAAAATGATCCATATAAAGAATATATGTGAAACCAATGTGGAAACATCTATCAGCAAGCAGGATATAAGATAGTTCAAGTTCCAATGTCGGGAACATTTACATCTTCTGCAGTCAAAGAAGAATTCCCTACTGTTACACAAGAACCAGTAAGGCCTTCAAAAATTTCAGAAAAAGAAGTTGAGGTACAAGTACCTTTCCCTAATATAACTGATTCTGCTACTCATACTATACCTCAGCCTACCACTTGCAATGCTGGAACACAAACTGAACCATGGAATTAGATGGAAATAATGAACAAGTGGAGGAAATAGTATGCTATTTTGCAAGATAAAACCTTACAGCAACACAAATTGGTTTGGCAGAATCATATATATTCTAACTGGAGATCTTGGAGAAGATACTCCAGTAATTTAGAGTTTACAAGAAGGAGAATAAAGAGCTAAAAGGAAAATGATCTTAATGTTTCAACTGTACAAAAAATATTGGCTACTAGGAAACCATCTCTAAATTATTCTTTATTTCTCTCAGAACGCCTTGTTTACTTTCAGTTGAAAGCAGTCAAAGACAGAAGACCCCATGAGGTGCTTACATCTGAACAGTTTGTGAAAACATTTGCATAAGCTTCCACCAGTGATCAGCACCTACTATGTGATTTGTACCTGCACAATGAAGCTATCCCTAAAAACAGAAAGATTAATCTCAACCCTCTTGTTGGTGACATTTAGATCAGGGCATTTGCTTCCTTCCTTGCTAATTAGATTACATGGTAGACTGCTTTTCTTGCAACTAGGCATAATGAAGACAATCGCCTTCTCTGGATAAAGCCAAAACCTCAGAACCTTGCCATCTTTGTGGCAGAATATCATCAATTTTTGCAGAAGCCATGGATGACTGAACATATATAGCAGTTACAGGCTTCAGTACTCCAATATTGTCACCATTTTATTAGGGCAAAAGAAATTGTTGCTTTAAGAGCAAACAATATGTTTTGGAAACAATCCTCTAAGGAGAGGTAGGAGTATAGTCCTTTTAGCCCTACTAACCTTGAAACTGCATTGTCTAGAGTACCCAATTACATCAGATGTGTTCAAAAATGTGCTAAAAAGTGGATAGGGTACCACTTTCATTTTCCTATTTTATGGATGCTAGCAGAGGAATATAATGCTCATTATAGTTTGGCTAACAAGGATGAAGCAGCAGCTTGGCAGAGATTGCAAAAGGTGCAAGGATTCAGAGATTTAACAGATAGCACCTTCCATAGTTACTGCCTAAGTAATTTTCATGCCAAAAGCCAGTATCTAGAATCTGACTCGGACTAAATTTTCCTGAGGACATGCAACCCTTTCAGTTGGGGGGGATGTTAGGATCCCATAATGTACCATTTTGACCATACATTTTGTTATCATTCCACTCTTTTCCAGTCCATATTTAAAGCTTATACTATCACTTTCATAAATTCTTCCAAAGATATATAATATTCTTCTCTTTACTATATGTTTAACTTGTTTTACATATAATTTTGCATTACTTTCATATTTGATCATTAATCGAAGATATATAGTTGCTGAGATAGTTTGAAGACCACAGATAATCTATCGTGGTTGTCTAAAGACCGAGTTGTTGAAACAGTCAACATGGTATGCAAATCCCATTGCTGAAACAACCCGTGATTTTCAATTTTGAAGCAGCATTTCAAGCATGACGGAAACAAGAAAAGACATGTAAGGAAGCTGTTACACGGGCCACTTTGAAGCCAGTACCATCGTAACCATTGTAACAGCATTTTGATATGGAAGAATAGAAAGGTCATATTTCAGTACAGAAGATCAGATTGGGTTAAAAATAGGATTTCTATAATGTAAATCAATTGTAATAGATTTTAGAGACTATAGGAGGTTCATTTTTGAATAGAGAAGGAACGTGAATCCTTTGTAATGTGTACTTTAGACAGATGAATAAAATTTTGTTCTGAGTAATTCATTTTAATTCCTTCTTCTAGGGAATCTTGTGAGAAGGAAAGGGCCCGCCTTCTTCACAAGATTCACCCATTTGTTCGTGTAGTTTGTTAACTATTATTTTCATTTGTGCCTTGATTAAACTCTGTTTACTGAAGTCATTTATGCAGTATTGGAATTTCGTTATTGCTGAAGCTCTGTTTCCATTACTTGTTTCATTGATTTCATACAATTCATTCATAAGAAGTTGTGGATTATTTTAATTAGCAATCTTGTTTATAGAATGAGTTTGTGAAAGCTTGGTAATTAGAAACAGGTGCTGAAGATTCCTACTTGGTTTTGAGGTATAAAAGGTGTATTTTGAAAACTTAATTATCTTACATTAATTATCAATCCAGGAGCGACTTTTTATTTCAAGAGTGTACTCTGTCTGAGACTGCAATTAGCCAAGAGTAATGTTGTGAAAGATGTAGTATAGTATTCTAGATACAAGAGTAAATGAATGCTTGTAAAGAAATATAATTACATTAACATGAATGAAAATACTCTGAAATCTTAACTAATCACTTTGCAAAACATCAATCAGGGATACAATAACAATAACTCATTCCCTTAGAAATCGATGCAACTAAAATCACACTAAGAAAAGGCAATCAATCTGGGAACTTGGAAGCAGTAACCAATGTCCTCTACAGTTTATGGTTGTGTTCTTTAAGCAATAAAAATGAAATCGAACTTGAACTACTTGCTGATGAAAATAACTAAGAAGAACTTCTTCTAATAACAAGAGTTGGAAAGGAACATCAATTCGTAATTCCTATGTGTACACAGCAACTGTAAACAATCTCTCTACTAATCTAAACCTACGAATTAGAAATGAATAGAAAATAGTAATGGAATATAAAACATTAATTGAACATCAAGTATAAACTTAACACAATCAAGCAACAAATATTATTAAACTCCAACCCTGTCGACAGCCACACTATGAAACAGTCAATCGGAATGAACCATAAACCAATGGAACAACAACCAGAATTAAGTATAGAACAACAAAGCTTTATAAAAGATAGCAAGATGAGTAAGACAGTAAATACGATCCTTGCTAAGGTAGAATAGTAGTGCAATTCATTAACACACACAACAAACCAGAACTCTGTTCAAGAGTAATCAAATAACTTTGTAATCGTAATGAATCTAAACTCAATTATCACATGACAGTAAGCAAAGGATAGAGATACAAATAGCAGAGTAATTCCACCAGGGTCGGGCCCTTAGCACCAGTGAAAAACCGTTGGATTACTTCATCACTTGAAAGATGACATGAAGCGTGCCTTTATATTAATCGAGCATAAAAGTAATACAGAGATCGCTCTCTAAAGCCGAGAGTCAATAAAACGTAATATTACAAAAGAAATGTTTTGAATCCAAGGATCTCCCCCCAATCACTAAAGGCATTGCCTTATATAACAGACTCTGACGGACAAGACAAGGAATAAGATGAGGTTTGAACAGCGATCCCTCAAGATCGAAGGATCCTAAGGGATTCTCTTCCCTTCTTTTAGTTGTCACATGATTTACTTTCACCGAAGCCGAGCTGTCCCCTGCCTTTTCTTAGCGATGCGTTCAGATTTTCTTATTCTTGGTAGGATTTGGTCTAATGCTGGAGGAACAACAGTTGCATTTATCTCAGCCTCACCTCTGATATAGCTGTTCACCTCCCCTAATTCCTTTTTTTAGCAATAAAAAACAATTCTTAGTCATCTTTTTACAATAAACATAAATCTTCACAATTCTACCATAATTCTTGTAATAAATCATCTTACTAGGGTAAAAAGAATTATGTTTAAAGTAAAAGAATGAGAAAACCCATAGTGAATTCATACCTTTTCCACTGCTCAACATACCCCCCTGCTTACCCTTTTTCATGTCCTCATGAAAACTATAGTTCACATGAAGAGCAATTAAAGAATAAGTTGGAGAATGTTTTTCATCAAAAGGCTTAAAACCATGCATTGCAGCTAATGCTTCAAAGACATGCTCTATCTGTCCTTCGGGTACTTCATAAATGGATTTGTAATCTGTAGCAGGATACCATGCAATGGGGCTTCAAAACCTACACCCTAGCCAGAATGGTCCTTCCCTTAAAATGAGGTTGCTATAGGAAACCAAGCAGTCTGCAGCTAATCCAAAGTTTTTATAGTTAAATGGTTCTCTATTTTGAACATTCTGATTGGAAATTCCCCATCGGACCTTAGCTTCTATATAAGCCTGATTTCTAATAGATAGGAAATAGTCTATCCCATTCAAGACAATTGATCTATGGACAGACCCCAATTCTTGGATAACACCTTCCTTTGTCATCAAATTCTTCTGCCTAGCCCATAATTTTAATGGGTTCTTAGGTTCACTCCTAACCCACAAATCTAATTCATTTTCCTTCCTTTGAAAAACATTATAGGCTTTAAGCCATTTTAACTGATTAACATCGAAGGAAATAAACGCCTGGTATTAGATATCACCCATAAAAGGGCTAGGATTTGTCTCACTATCATTTTCCAATATGAAATTATGCAAATAAAACTCACACAGGAGGCGTTGTACCTTTACCCCATAGAGTTTGCAGCAAGTTACAAAATCATCTATAGTTTTTAGCTCTATAGATTTTCCTACCTTAATTGCCTTAATATTTAGCTGTAAATATATTTCTAATAAAAATAAAGCATAATTCTTGGCAGAGCATCTACAAGCTAAGACATCGGTGTACAATGAGCAGAGAGTGTCCATTAGATTCTGGGCTAATTTTAATTGATTCATTACCTTTTCAGCCTTCTCCTCTGCCTTTCAACACTTCTCGTGGGCTTCAGCCTCTGCTTCATTGATGATATTCATCTGCTGCTACAACTCCTGATATCTTCTCCTAGGGACAGTGTCTTCTTCCAATTTTTCCCTTTCCAGTCGAGCTTGTGCCAACTCCTCTTAGAGTCTGGCTAGTGTAGGGTCACTAAAAGTATTCTGACTACTAGCTTGCATATTTTCACTTGAAGTGGGTCCCTCTAGAACAGCTTCTTCTGGAACAGCTGCCTGATGCTCCATATCTCCATGATTAGGCTCAGTCGTAGCTTCTGCAACTTGGGGGTTCATTTTAGTGGCTACTTTCCTCTTTTTCGAAGCTCACTTGATGACTATGCTTCTTCTCTTTGGGGTTCACCTGGGCATTTGTTTCATTCTAAGAACCCTAATGGTTTTCCTGAGTTGTTCCACGAGTCTCTGAAGCTTCATTCGTTCCCTCCAAAGTTTTTCAATCTCAGTTACCTTCTTCCTTTTTCTTAATGGAGCGGTTGTTCCTTTTTCTGGACCTAGTTGCTCAACAGGGTTTTGGTCCTCACCAGTCCTGCCTTCAATTGGGCTCGCTTTTCTGTTTTCTTCTTGGGGTTCTTCCTCAATGTTCATATGCCCTTGTCTAAATTCTACAGGGGTTATACCCTCAATTGACTCTGCAATCCCCTAAGAATTTTCAGGTTGGGATACTGCTTCAGTGTTCTCCTTTCCTTGTTCATGCTTCTCAGGGGAAGCAACCCCAACTGATTCCATAATTTCATTAGGGTTTTCTATTTCATATGGAATTTATTTAGTCATTTCTTTGTTGATAGCAGAGTGCTCCTGCAATTGGTTGATATCAATATTAAGTTCTAGAGGGCTATGAGGCTGCACATAGTCACTCATATTGGCCAGAATTTGGGCCAAATGTGTTGAAGATGGCAACAAGAAACAGTGAAGGAGGCATCCTGAAACATCTTTCCTGATCCTAGTTGGAAAGTGATCACCTAAACTAGGTGGGGACCACACATGTGATTTTTGTCGAAAAGTCTATTTTTAGACTATGTCTATTTTTAGACATACGGAGCATGATTCAGGGATTCCATTTGGAGATTCTTGAAGTATGCGATATGTTGGTAAAAATAGATGAGACCCTTATTTTTAGGACCCAGGCTATTTTTAGACTATGTCTCCTAAAAATATGGAAGTCAAATATTATTTACCCTTAATAATATTTAGACTATAAACAGCAGTTTATCCTCTTGGAGCACTTCAGTTTGACCCCCAGAGGTGGGGCATGCAGCTGACATAAGGAAATTCGAATTTCCTATGAGTTAAGTGAGCTATTGCATGTTAGACTTCAGTTAGACTCATGTGGCAGAGTTTTGGTGGAGTTGATTGAGGAGTTAATGGAGGTGGTGTTCTGGTTAACTAGTTGAACTAGTTGTATTTAGTTTCACTGGCTAATACACTAGAGATGAGTTGTGTGAATTAAATATTATTTAATTCACTAATTATTAACTCATTATTCAACTAAAGAACACATCAGTTTAACTCAGTGCATGGACAGTTCAGTGGAGACCAGTGAAAGAGGTAGATGAAAGGGTGAGTATAGCTATCAGTTGAAGGATCAGTTGTGCATGAGATTTGCACCACACTTGGAGGAAATTACCAATGACAATTGCGCAGTTGAAGCCAGTGAGATTCGAACCTGGATCTCTATTTAGACCAGCCTTGATTGCGCAATAGAGGCAGAGAAGTAGTGGGTGTGTTTTGAACCCGTGACTTGTTCAAAACCAAGCTAGTTTTTGTGTAGCTTTGGGAGATAGTACTGAGTACTTGTGAGGAGTTTGTACTATGTATTTGTTGCATGTTCTCTCCATTTATAATATACTATAGCTGGGGGTTTTCAGCTATAAGCTTTCCCCATACATACTGTGTTAATGTGTGTGATTGATTTGATGTGAGATTGCTTCTATTCTTTCCGCATGTGACAATTAATTGTAGAAGAAGGTTATGTGTTATGCATGCAATTCGAAATTGATGTGTGATCAGGTTAATCTCCATTGAATAAGTGATTTATTCAGCTAATTTCTACATGGTATCAGAGCGATATTGATCATTGGAGCAATTGCAAAGCATTTAAGCGGTTGAGTTTTAGGATAAACTCAAGAAACATAAAGATGGAGAAAGCCGGAAATATACATGCATATTGTATATAATTTTCTACATGGAATGAGAGCAAGAATTTTTGGGTGCGCGAGTTTGTATGGAATATCTGAAAATTTTTGGTGAAATATTTTCAGAAACAAATAGCATATTTGGATTCCTTGCGAAAAAATACCCAAATTGAAAAAAAAAATCGGTCGAATCGGAGCTCGGATGAGGGAGATATCATCGATTTAAAATCAGCTCTTTTTGTTAGAAAAATTTGTGACGGCGGGACAATTGCAATGTGCGCGAGCCAAGAATCTACATGCACTGAGGTACAAGATGCATGAAAAGCTTTGAGGAGCAAAGCAGAGGTTAGTGACTTGGTGGTTGAGAGGGAGCCTCTCAACATGCAGCGTGAGGACAAGTCAAGAAGGTTGGGATTCGGGCAAAGAATCTCTACAGACTTGGAGTAGATGGGATGTCTTCGGAGCTTCCTGCTGATGGGAAGTGCATGAAAGGCATGCAACTGATGCTTGAGAGGGAGCAAGTTTTGCATGCAGGTATTGAAGTAGATGGGATGTCTACGGAGCTTCCTGCTGATGGGAAGTGCATGAAAGGCATGCAACTGATGCTTGAGAGGGAGCAAGTTTTGCATGCAAGTATTGAAGTAGATGGGATGTCTACGGAGCTTCCTGCTGATGGGAAGTGCAAGGAAGACATGCAACTGAAGCTTGAGAGGGAGCAAGTGTTGCATGCAAGCGAGAAAGACATGCAACTGAAGCTTGAGAGGGAGCGGGTTTTGCATGCAGGTGATAGTGAACCTCGGAGTGTGGAGCAGCCACAAGAGGATCATGGAGTGGTAGAGACCACTCATGCAGAGAAATTTCGTGCCAGACGGGCAGAGGGAGTGCATGCAGCTATACCACCAGGTGTAAGGTGGGGCGACATGCATGATTAATCCCATGAGGAGATTTCTGGGCAGATTCATGAGATGGTGTGGATCTCATGAGTTGAACCTGGCTACGAGGTGCCCATAGCGCAGCAGTAGCAAGATCAGTTGGAGTGATGCAGGCAGATCAAAGTGACAGTGTCGGATACTGGAGCGCGGATCAGAGTTGACAACAAGTGCAAGAGTGCATGGGTGCAAGAGTTCAACAGCGCAGTAGTTCCTGATGACATGTGCAGTTGGTACCAGCAGAAGTCGAAGACTTTGATGATAGATGCTAGATGCATCAAGACTGATTGAGTTGTTTGGAGCCTATTCAGTTTCAGAGGAGTTGCAGAGCAGATGCATGAGTTTGCATGATGCATGCAAAGGGTGCATGGCATATGCATGGAGTTGCATGGTGCATGCATGAGTTTGCATGGCGCATGGTAAATGCATGGAGTTGCATGGCGCTTGTGGAGGTTGCAGGGCGAATGCATGGAGTTGCATGTCGCATGCAAAGACAATCCCTTCTTGTTGAGAGGGAGTGTTGAAGATGGCAACAAGAAACAGTGAAGGAGGCATCCTGAAACATCTTTCCTGATCCTAGTTGGAAAGTGATCACCTAAACTAGGTGGGGACCACACATGTGATTTTTGTCGAAAATTCTATTTTTAGACTATGTCTATTTTTAGACATACGGAGCATGATTCAGGGATTCCAGTTGGAGATTCTTGAAGTATGCGATATGTTGGTAAAAATAGATGAGACCCTTATTTTTAGGACCCAGGCTATTTTTAGACTGTGTCTCCTAAAAATATGGAAGTCAAATATTATTTACCCTTAATAATATTTAGACTATAAACAGCAGTTTACTCTCTTGGAGCACTTCAGTTTGACCCCCAGAGGTGGGGCATGCAGCTGACATAAGGAAATTCGAATTTCCTATGAGTTATGTGAGCTATTGCATGTTAGACTTCAGTTAGACTCATGTGGCAGAGTTTTGGTGGAGTTGATTGAGGAGTTAATGGAGGTGGTGTTCTGGTTAACTAGTTGAACTAGTTGTATTTAGTTTAACTGGCTAATACACTAGAGATGAGTTGTGTGAATTAAAAATTATTTAATTCACTAATTATTAACTCATTATTCAACTAAAGAACACATCAGTTTAACTCAGTGCATGGACAGTTCAGTGGAGACCAGTGGAAGAGGTAGATGAAAGGGTGAGTATAGCTATCAGTTGGAGGATCAGTTTTGCATGAGATTTGCATTACACTTGGAGGAAATTACCAATGACAATTGCGCAGTGAAGCCAAGGAGATTCGAACCTTGGATCTCTATTTAGACCAGCCTTGATTGCGCAATAGAGGCAGAGAAGTAGTGGGTGTGTTTTGAACCTGTGACTTGTTCAAAACCAAGCTAGTTTTTGTGTAGCTTTGGGAGATAGTACCGAGTACTTGTGAGGAGTTTGTACTATGTATTTGCTGCATGTTCTCTCCATTTATAATATACTATAGCTGGGGGTTTTCAGCTATAAGCTTTCCCCATACATACTGTGTTAATGTGTGTGATTGATTTGATGTGAGATTGCTTCTATTCTTTCCGCATGTGATAATTAATTGTAGAAGAAGGTTATGTGTTATGCATGCAATTCGAAATTGATGTGTGATCAGGTTAATCTCCATTGAATAAGTGATTTATTCAGCTAATTTCTACAAATTGATCTTCTTGCAAAGGGCTTTGTGGTGAACTTGCGGTAGTGTTTTTGGGAGGATCTGTTCCTTCTCTTTCACTGCTGTGATTATCTTCGTCCTCCTCGTAGGTATGGTAGCTACCTTCTTCCTCATCAGAGTAGCAAATTTCTCCCTCAATTTCCTCTTCTTCATTATTTCCTTCTTATTCATTGGTTTGTTTCTCAACACTGGTGTGGTGGCTCATTTCTTCTTCCTCATCAATACGAGGACTCCCTCCTTCCAATTGTGGAGGTTGTTCATCCTCTGAGCTAGGAAATTACAAGGGCTGGCTACTGCTACTCAGAAGGCCTTCTATCATTCCCCTACTTCTTTTTGAACGGGAGGACTGTCTACAATTTCATGGCTCGGCTGCTAAGCTAGCCATTCTCTTTCGTTTTGGGGCAGGTAAGGCTAATCCTCCATCAATCAAAAATATCAACTCTTCTCAACTGGTCTGTTGTTGGGCAAGAATATGACTCACTATTAATCTGATTAGGCAATGGTGGCTTACCACCATGTCTGTGTGCCGAGCTTTTCTTATACTACGGGCAACATCATGCAGTAAGGAATTTAAAAATGCCAGCAAATTTATAGTACATTTCTGCTTTAATATTGCCAATAACTTAAGGTGGCAAGGTCTTACCACGTATTTCCTTCCATCACATGTTATATAGGTCTGCACTATCTTGGCCAATTCCATCCATGGTTCTCCCAATGATGCTGGCTGAACTCCTTTGCCTTTGATGACCAATGTCTCTCCGTCATCCTGGAAAATATTCATGGCTTCTTAAAGCCTGACCTTTTTCTGAGTCCATATGGTTCCTTGCGTTGGTAGACCAGACACCTCTGCAATTATTTCATCTGTTATAACTATCTGTATTCCTTTAACCATGGAGTATCCTTCCTACAAATTCCTTTAAAAAATTCATAGCCACTGTTTCATGGGGTTGTTGCAGCCTCGTGAAATATGTAATCCATCCCAATTTTTCCAGAATCTCTCGTGCAGCATCAGAAACAACTAGCACTTGCGGCTCACTACGAATTGGTCGTCCTCCCATCTTCTCTGCACATTGTTACTTCTTTCCAAACACACAGTGATGTAATGGAACATCACAGCACATTGAATTGGAATAATATCGTTAAGTTTTTGTTATTCCCTAGAATGTAGGGATTTGATTTGCATACAATGATTAAGAGACATCCGCGCCCCCCTTGGAGGATGATAGGTCGTCCTCGACCATCAATTAAGAGAGGAAAGTGTTGAAGATGGCAACAAGAAACAGTGAAGGAGGCATCCTGAAACATCTTTCCTGATCCTAGTTGGAAAGTGATCACCTAAACTAGGTGGGGGACCACACAGGTGATTTTTGTCGCAAAGTCTATTTTTAGACATATGGATCATGATCTATAAGTTGCGAGATTTTATTTATGGATGGTTGGTCATGTTGGTAAAAATAGATGGACCTCTATTTTTAGACATATGGGTGGTTTCTATTTTTAGACTGCCAGGCTAAAAATAGATATGTCGAATATTATTAGCTCTTAATAATATTTGGACTCTAAACATTATATTATTCTCTTGGAGCACTTCAGTTTGATGCCTGGATGTGGCACATGCAGCTGACAGAAGGAAATACACTTTTCCTAGGGTTTAAGTGAAGCTATTGCATGAAGAATTCAGTTAGAACTCATGTGAGAGAGTTTGGTGGAGTTGATTGAGGAAGTTAGTGGAGTTGTATTCAGTTTAACTAATCTAAACATAGTTGAGCTTTTTGTATCCAAGTTAACTAATAGATACAATTATTGAGAGTGGTGTGAATTAATTATTAATCAATTCACTAATTATAAACTCATAAATCAACTAAAGAATACATCAGTTAACTTCAGTGCATGGACAGTTTCAGTGGAGACCAGTGCAGAAATAGGTGAAAGAGCAGGTTAACTATCAGTTGTGACTATACTGTTGCTATTTTCAACACACAGATAGGTGGAGTAATCAATGAGGATTGTGCAGTTCAATCTAGGTGGTTTATCTATATAAAGAGACCATCCCATAGCATTGAAACACGCAATTGAGGTTGGCTATCAAGTGGCCAAAGGTTGGAGCATGAGTTTTGCTAGATCTAGCTTGATAGTGTGTAGTAAGGGAAGTAGTGCATGAGAGCTTGCAAAGAGCTTTGTACTATGATTGTTACATGATCTCCATGACATATATAATATACAGATAGTTGGGGGTTTTCAGCTTTAAGCTTTCCCATGAAATATTGTGTTCATATGTGTGAATTTTTATGGTTTTAATGTGTGCATGCAATTGATTTTATTTCCGCATGTGATGATCAATGGTAGAAGAGATTCTGTATTATGCATGAAGCTAAAATAGTGTGTGATCAGGAGAATCTCGGTGAATAACTCATCCATTATTCAAATTTCTACAGAAAGTATTGCACAACAATTGTACAGCAGGAAAAAGCAGGCATAATTATGATACAATCAATCAAATTATTGCATTTACTGAAATCGATGCGTGTGATGAATCACAGATAGATATAGAAATGTTTGTAATTATTTAAAGATAAGGAGAAGGGATAGCTTATGATGAACATAAGTACAGATGCATTTATTACCCACTCAAACTAATGTGATCGATTTATGATGATTTTCATGTATAATAGGTTCGAAATCAAGGGTTGAATATTCATACTTTCATTTGATATTTAGATAGAGATATAGGAAAAAGGGTTTAATATTACTATTGATGTGTACAAATGTGACTCCAATACCATCAACAGAGCTTTGTTTCCCACAGGTGTCCATAACCTTAACAAAGTTTCTTTCTCACCCTTGGAACCATTGTCCTTTATTTATGCTAATGAAGTGTTGTTACATGTCATAACGGAGGCCATTGTGCTAGCTTGGGGACCAGATGAATCACAATGTCATTCATCGGGAAGAAGTGAAAAGTGGGTAGGCTGGCTTGTGATGAGACCTCCTGTTCCAAGGAATTTTTAATTTTTTTCTTTTAATTGTCCGTTTTACCATATCCCTGGTGTGGTGGCCATGATAGGCATCCTACTTCACTTGCTTCCTTATGATCATGGTAGGCTGGCTCTTGATGAGACCCCCTATCCTCCATTTTCCATATCATAAAATTATTAGTGAAATATATAAATATTTTTTCTTTTTGATATATCACTTTCCTACTTATATATAAAGGATGGCTCAACACTCATTAAGAGTAGGGATGGTGGAAGAAGTCTAAACATCTCAATAGAAAAGAATATGCCCTTATTCCTACTCCATGAGTAAAAATCAAAGAAAGTTATAAAAATTTGGGGAAGAACCAACATGATAAGGATAATCGATCATATTAGTGATAGTAAGACAACAAAGTCATGTTATTGATTATGTTCCTTTTTCCTTTTTCTTATCATTACCAAAAAAAATTCTTAAAAATGACGATTTCTTTTGATTTGTTGATTCCATTAAGCTTTAATTTGTATGATTTTGTGTAAATAGTATGTTTGCCTTTAGAAGAGTCATAAGAAATACTCAAAATACTAGTCTAAAATGATAAATAATCCACTCAAAAGGTGTTGTTCCTTTAGAAAGGAACAACAAAAACAATCTGTGGAAATGTTGTTCCTTTCGAAAGGAACAACAAAAAGAATCTGCGAAACTGTTGTTTCTTTCGAAAGGAACAACAAAAAAATCAGTGAAACAATGAAAATAAACATCACAACTGCTATTCCTTTCAAAAGGAACAGCGAAAACACTCTCAGCAAAGATATTGTTCCTTTCGAAAGGAACAGCAAAAATGTTGTTCCTTTAGAAAGGAACAACAAAAACTCAAAATAAACGAAATAAACAGAGTTTAAAAAAAAACAGAATTCCATGAAACAAACAATCAAAATAAATGAATAATATTTATGTACAAATTTTAAAGAAAAGAAATGATTTAATAAATGGGTGCCGAGGAGGAGTTATCCCCTTCAGCCAGAATTTTCATGGTAGAATCTTCCCGTAATTGTAGGTAGAAGGATTCTCGAGTAAGCAGTTTATGATATAATCGTACTCGATGACCATTTACTTTGAAGGAATGTCCAAATACATCAATGGTGGTTAATGTAATGGTGCCATTATCATGCACTTTTTGTATTTTGTAAGGTCTGAGCCATCGTGTCTAGAGTTTCCCTGGAAAATCTTGAAACCTAGAATCATATAGGAGTGCCCAGTCTCCTTCGTGGAAGATCTTTTCTTTGATAAGGGCGTCATGTCATTTTGCTCTCTATTGTTGAATTAACGCTGTGTGCTAAAGAGTAGAGAGCCTAATTTCATCTAACTCATTAATTTGCTGCAGTCTTTTGGCCTGGGCTTCATTTAAATCTAGACCCGCCTTTTGGGCTGTTCTTAATGTCTGAATTTCAAACTCTATTGGAAAGATGGGCTATTTTCCAAATACCAATTGATATGGTGAATATCCTGTAGTGGCTCTCCATGTTGTTTGGTATTCCCACAATGCTTCTAGCAATTTGTAGGCCCAGTCACGTCTGTGTGAGGCAAAAAAATTTGTCAATATGGATTCAATCACTTTATTCGTGCTCTCTACTTGGCCATTTTCTTGTGGGTGGTATGGGTTTGTAATCTTGTGCTGAATGTGGTAATTCTATAATGTTTCAGCTATTTTGTTACCTACAAACTTCGGTCCTCCATCTATGATTATGTCCCTCAGGAGGCCATATCGTACAAATATTTGGAAAAGAAATTGTATTACAGAGTCCTCTATAGCTTTTGAAAGTGCCTCTACTTCAACCCATTTAGTGACATACTCGGTTGCAAGTAGGATATATGTTTTTTGGTTTGATGGGGGGCTAATAGGGCCAAAAAAATTGAGCACCCAACGTTTAAATGGTTCAATTTCTAGTTGAGGGTTCAAAGGCATTTCGTCAGACTGCCCAGGGCGACCTGCCCTTTGGCAGCTATCACAGGTCTGCACAAATTTTTTTGCATCTTTAAAAATGGTAGGTCAATAATAGCCTGTCCGTAAAACCTTATGGGTGGTTCTACGATCTGTAAAATGTCAACCACACGGTCCATCATGGCATGCTTTCAAAATATCAAATACTTCATCCTCTCGGACGCATCTCCTAATTATCATATCTGACCTTGTATGAAACAAGTAGCCCCCAATCCAAGAGAATCGGGTACTACGTTGTATTATCTGCTTTCATTCATTAAGGGTTAGATGTTTAGGTAATTTAACTATTGCTAAATAATTTGCTATATCAGCATACCATGGAGTTCTAACAGTAACAACAAACAAATGTTCATCAGGGAAGTGGTCTTCAACTGCTTTTGTATCTATTGGCTTTGGTATTCTTGACAGAAAA
Source organism: Pinus albicaulis (assembly GCA_034641835.2). Taxonomy (NCBI): domain Eukaryota; kingdom Viridiplantae; phylum Streptophyta; class Pinopsida; order Pinales; family Pinaceae; genus Pinus; species Pinus albicaulis. The sequence continues at coordinate 32,557,110 of CM076576.1, forward strand.
TCAGCTACAGGGTTCTATTTTCCAGGTCGATCTTTAATTGTAATGTTGAATTCCTGCAATAAAATCAACCATATTGTCACTCTTCCATTTGTAACAGGTTTATTTGCTAAAAATTTAATGGCAGAGTGATCAGTATATAGTACTACAAGATACCCAGTTATATAATGTCTAAACTTATTTACAGCAATTACTACAGTTAAAAATTCCTTCTCAGTCACAGTATAATTTAGTTCAGCAGGAGATAGATTTTTTCTAATATAATAGATTGCATATGGTTTTTTATCTTCCTCCTGCCCAAGCACTTCTCCAATCGTTGTGTCTGAGGCATCATATGAAATTTGGAATGGAAAATTCCAATTTGGGCCCCTCAGTACTAGGGCTGTTGAGACAAGCTTTTTTAGATCGTTGAAGTCATTGTCACATTTATCTATCCAAATAAAATCAACATTCCCAGTTAGTGCATATAAAGGTGCAGCTATTCAAGAATAATGTTCTATAAATCTCCTATAATAACCAGAAAATCCAAGAAATCTACGTACCTCTGTTTGTGTGGTGGCTGTGGGCATTAAAAAAATTATCTGAATTTTAGCTGGATCCACCTGAATTTCAGCTGCTGAAATATAGTGCCCTAAGATAACTCCTTCGGTCATCATCATATGACACTTTTAATGTCTTAAACAAAGCCTAGTGTCAATACATATTTGCAACACCTTTTCTAAATTTTTTAATGCTGGCTCAAAATCATCTCCGTAAGGTGTGAAGTCATCCATATATACTTCGAGCCCTTCATTTATTAAATCTGAAAAGATGCTGAGAATGGCCCTTTGAAATGTAGCAGGGGCATTGCATAGGCCAAAGGGTAAGACTCGGTAGGCAAATTTCCCCCAAGGACAGGTAAAAGTAGTTTTGTCTTGGTCTTTAGGGGAAATCTAGATTTGATTGTACCCATTGAAGCCATCGAGGAAGGAAAAGAATTTATTTCCTGCCAATGTGTCTAATACCTGGTCAATTAAAGGAAGGGGAAAGTGGTATTTCTGGGTTGCCTTGTTAAGTTCTTGGTAATCTACACATATTATCCACTTCTTGTTCTTCTTTGGTACCACTACTAATGGAGAGACCCACTTGCTATCAGATATTGGGTAGATGAAATTGACATCCAATAGTTTCTGTAATTCATCTTTCACAATATCTTTAAGGTGAGGGTTTAGTCTTCTTTGGGGTTGGCGAATGGGTCTCGCATATTTTTTCAGTATAGATGTGGTGTGTGCATAATTGGGGGTCAATTCCCTTCATGTCTAGGTAATCCCATGAAAAGGCTGCTTTGTATTTCTGTAGTAATTGGACCAACTTCTCTTCTTGTTTAGCCGTCAAATTTTTGTTAATGTTTAGAGTTTTTCCTGGCTCAATTTCTACAATTTTACTATTGTACACAGAAGTAGTGGGTATTATTTGATCAGGGATGTCTTTCAAAGGATCTTCTTCTTCTTTATTATCAAATGCTGCCTTGATCATGTGACATTGTAGATGGGATCTGATTTGTGGTTTATTAATAAAACTATTAATGATATCATCGTCTGTTCGGTATTTAAAATCAAGGGCATCTTCTACAGTTAAAGGTGATCTCATATTTTCCATAAGATATGATACAGGTTGTTTTCTTGTTTTGATTATTGATAGGCTTGGTTGGACTAGGGGATATAAAGCTAAATTCTTGACATAGTTTCCCCTTGTTATTGTCTTGTTGCCTTGTTGGCATCCAATATAAGCATCGACAGTTGCCAACCAAGGTGGATTAACGGGTGTCCATCTAGCCGGTTCTTTGGGTTGATAACCAGGAAGTCAATAGGGTATTCCCCTGAATCTAGATAAACCATTATATCTTGTCGTGTACCCTCTGGTTTGACTACCGATCGGTCAGCGAATTCCAATAGGGCTGTTGTTGGTTCTAGTGATGTAATGCCAAGTTTTTGACAGGTGGTGGTTGTTAGGATATTGATTGCAGCTCCCAAATCAACTAAGGCATTTGGGAACAATTGCCCATTGATTTGCACTGTCACTATAGGATTTCCTGGGTCTTCATATTTTACAGGTGTTTCCATTCCTAATAATAAGTCAGATAGAGTACTGAATATATGACAGTTGGGTTGGTGGTTGTTCTCCTCTTTGGCTTCTTTATGCAAAGTTCCTTAATGGTTTTTGCATAAATAGGGATGTCTTGGATAGCTTGGAGGAGAGGGATTTTTATACACAATTTTTTTAATTCTCCCAGAAGATCAAAATCATGGTGTTCTAATGGGTGCGATATGATTAATCGTTCTGGGAATGGTGGAGAAGAGGTTGTTACTTGTTGTTGATTTTGTTGTTGAACCACCTTCTCTTTTTGTAATGTTTGTTCTACAGGTAACAGATCTTCAATATGAACATTTTTGTTTCTCTCTTTTTCTACTATATGCCCAAACCTTAACTGAAGATCATTACACTCCCTCAGTTCAGTTTCTAATTCTAGGGGTTCCATTATTTGGACAGACTGAACTGGCCTATTGTTGGGTTTTGGTTGGGCTGGGCTGGGAGTTGTGGTCTTAAGTTGGTCTAGGGGTTTGTATAGGGAGCTGGAAGTGTAGGTTGACAGAGGGGAATTGTTCCAGCTAGCTGATTTTTAGTTCTTTGCCAGTTTGACTGCCAGGCCTGACTCTACGAAGTAGAGGGGGACCATTGTGTTAGATAAGCATTGTTTTGCCAAAATGGTGGGCAGAAACGAAAATTTGGCTAATTAATTTTATTTTTTTGATTTGGCCATGATGATGTAGGGAATGGCTATTGTGGCCAATTGGGGAAAGGTGGTTGATTTTTCCACATTCCATTATATTGCTGAGCATTGTATTGAGGAGGCTGAAAAGAAGAAATTGGATCAGTTGGCATACCTGATTGTCGTGGCTGCCATTGTCGGCGTTGGTTAAGTAGACATACCACTTCTGATTCTTCTTCTGCCTCCTTATAGACTTCTTTTAGGCCAGGAAGCAAGGGACATCCTTCTTTGGGGTGATCTTTCATGCAAATGGCACAAACTTTGATTACATCCAACGGGCATTCTTTGTGGTTGTGTTTCTCCCTGCATCTAGGACATAATACTGCCAAATTTTTCTCTGCTTCTACTTGATTTTGTTTGGCTTGCATAATGTCGAACTGCGTTGTTAGAGTCCCTAGTATATATTTTTAAAAATCTTCCAGCAAGTTTCCAATCTTTGCATGAGTTACACCTTCATTGGAGGTCTTATTGTCCCTTGTAATCATGTCACGTTCTGCTGATTTTAGCCTTGTGTTTCCCCTCGAACTCTTGATGCACAAATCAATGATGTTAGCATGGCTTTCCTGATATATATCATCTTTTCCCATAATATTCAATGTTTCAACCCATTGATCTTTCATTCCCCTAATTAATGTAGTTTTCAGCACATTATCAGGTAAGGGTAAGTATGCATAAGGAGATCTCTGAAGATTGTATTGAAACCGTTCCACATATTCTTCTAAGGTTTCATTTGGTTTTGCTGTCATTTGGAATATTTCATGTTTTAGTTCCCAAGACCTGCAATAATCTTGATATTTCTTTAAAAATGCATCTTTCATCTGATCCCAATCAGTTATGACACCCCCACCTAACCCCATAAACCATCATAAGGTTGCTCCTTTTAATGTGGAAGGAAATAGTTTTAATTTTTGGGGATCGGTGGTATAGTCATACCCCCTGCATAACACATTGAATTCGAATAGAAATGCATCTGGATCTTCTAATGTTAAGCCATGAAATATGGGAATATGTTGAAGGGGAATGGCTTTCATAGGTGCATTAACTGCAGTATCTACTATAGGATATTGCAATGTAGAGGTTTGATGGGGGGTTTGCTGGTTCTGGTTTTGGTTCTGGGCCATTTGGTAAACAGATGCTTGTAAATAAATCTAATTACAGTAACATGAATGAAAATACTCTGAAATATTAACTACTAACTCTGCAAAACATCAATCAGGGATACAGTAACAATAACTCATTCCCTTAGAAATAGATGCAACTGAAATCACACTGAGACAAGGCAATCAATCTGGGAACTTGGAAGCAGTAACCAATGTCCTCTACAGTAGATGGTTTTGTTCTTTAAGAAATCAAAATGAAATTGAACTTGAACTACTTGCTGATGAAAATAACTAAGAAGAACTTCTTCTAATAACAAGAGTTGGAAAGCAACAACAATTCGTAATTCCTATGTGTACAAAGCAACTGTAAACAATCTCTCTACTAATCTGAACCTACGAATTAGAAATGAACAGAAAATAGTAATGGAACAACAAACATTAATTGAACAACAAGTATAAACTTAACTCAATCAAGCAACAAATCTTCTTAAACTCCAACCCTGTCAACAGCCACACTATGAAATAGTCAATAGGAATGAACCATAAACCAATGGAACAAAAAACAGAATTAAGTACAGAACAACAAAGATTTATAAAATATAGCAAGATGAGTAAGACAGTAAATGCGATCCTTGCTAAGGTAGAATAGTAGTGCAATTCATTAACGCACACAACAAACTAGAAATTTGTTCAATAGTAATCAAATAGCTCTGTAATCGTAATGAATCTAAACACAATTATCACATGAGAGTAAGCAAAGGATAGAAATAAAAACAACAGAGTAATTCCACCAGGGCCGGGCCCTTAGCACCAGTGAAACACTGCTGGATTACTTCAGCACTTGAAAGATGATATGAAACGCGCCTTTATATTAATCGAGCATAAAATTACTACAGAGATCTCTCTCTAAAGCCAAGAGTCAATAAAACGTAATATTACAAAAGAGATGTTTTGAATCCAAGGATCTCCCCCCAATCACTAAAGGCGTTGCCTTACATAACAGACTTTGACAGACAAGACAAGGAATAAGATGAGGTTTGAACAGCGATCCCTCAGGATCGAAGGATCTTGAGGGATTCGATTCCCTTCTTTTAGTTGTCACATGATTTACTTTGACCGAAGTCGAGTTGTCCCCTGCCTTTTCTTAGTGATACATTCGGATTTCCTTGTTCTTGGTAGGATTTGGTCTAACGCTGGAGTAACAGTATTTGCATTTATCTCAGCCTCGCCTCTAATATAGCTGTTCACCTCGCCTAATTCCTTTTTTTAGCAATAAAAAGAAATTCTTAGTCATCTTTTACAATAAACATAAATCTTCACAATTCTACCATAATTCTTGTAATAAATCATCTTTCTAGGGTAAAAAGAATTATGTTTAAAGTAAAAGAATGAGAAAACACATAGTGAATTCATACCTTTTCCACTGCTCAACACTTGGGGAATAGGGTCCTGTCCTATGTTATAGCATAATTGGTCTTCCTTTTTGTAGATTGATTTCCTTTCCTAGATCGTTGTATTTTTAATTTAATCTAAGATTATTTTAATGATTGTCTGCAATAGAAAGATTGTCTTTGCTGAAACTCAAGTAGACTTCAGTTTGTTGAAGAAAGGTGTGATTAGTGTAATTTTTACTACAACATTTCATTTCTTTTGAGATTGAGCATATACAGTGTGTGATTTCCTTTGAAATAAACCGACTTCCCTGGGTTGACAATTTATGTAGCACTTGAATTGTTTAATTTGATAAACAATTAAAGTGACCAACAAACCACTGTCACTGAAACTACTAATTGTTGACTCCATAAGCCCAATGGTAGCAAGCTTGTATTTTTCAACCTTCAATAATTTGAAATAAATTAAAATTTATATAGAGTTAGCCATCTACTACTATCATTATTCAAAATCATAAACCCCCTTGAGAGAGCCCTCTCAAACTGAAGAGGTTAATCTTCAGTTAGAAGTGGTTTGAAACAGTTACATTGAGTTTTTTGATGAGCAGCCAATCAATATCAATTTAGTGATAACACCTTCAATACATATTATTATGTTATTCAATCACCACTAACATCATTATCAAAATTCTAGACTTTTTTCATGGAAAACCTATATAATTCGTGCCTCGAACAAACGAGATATGTTGAACAGAGGAGGTTGAAAATTGGGAAAATGTTTCCCTGGCTACAACCATTGAGGGTTGAGGATGATTTGACTGAGGCATAATCTCTATTTTGATGCCAAATTTCTTGGCCTCTCATTCGCTTGGCAGACTCATTCTCAAGAAGTCATGGAACAGGGGTTGAGCATTGTTGCCATAGGTAATAACCCTATTCTCATTTATTTATTAACTTCCCATCACACTCGCTCACAACCTCACCAACATCACTAAACACAAGAAAAAATCTATTTAAACTGTTACACATTTGTTAGATTTTTTCTTCAAATTTTATGGTTACACAAAATTTTTGACAAACTGAGCAGCAGATCCACACCTTGGAAAAAAAAGTTAAAAATTACAATAAATAATTCAACAAAATCCTTACATTTGGAAATATTTTCATTGATGGCAAAGGAGAAGAAAGGAGCAGTACCAGAATTATCAATGAGAACAAAGGAGAAAATCAGGATCAGCTGGAGTATAAAGGATAAATAAGGCAAAGAAGGAAAAAGTTAAGTGGAGAAGCATAAAAGAGAGGCAGAGGTGTAGCATTAGAGGCAATGGAGCAAGGTAGAGGATCAGTAAAGAGGCATGGATTAGCACTAGAATTATCATTAAGGAAAAGGAGCAGAGAAGCAGCAGTAATAAGGCAAAGGAGAATATCAAACAATGATGCAATGAGAAAGCATAAAAGAGAGGCAGAGGAGCAGCAGAAAGACAAGGAGAAGCATTAGACCATTAGAAAATTCAAAGGAGCAGAGAGGAGAAACATTAGAATCAAAGGAGCAAAGGAGAAAAAGGCAGCAAAGGCAACAAAGTGGATCAAGTCGCGAATGTGGGCAAAGTCGTGAATGAGAGGGTCAAGTCGTGCTATTCAGAAAAGCTCAAGATTAGGACTTGTTTTGCGTTCAGAAAAATGCACGACGGTGCATGTAGTTCAATGGGTCAATACAGAAACTGGACAAAATCATGAACGCATGGGTCAAGTTGGCAAACTAGAGTGAAGCAGAAATGGATGGTCATGACCAAGTCGCAGAAATGACAGCGAGAGAATGGATGTACTGGATTGCGTCGCGTTGGCCAGAAGATGATTGATACACGTCACAATTGGTGATTCTTACGTTTACATGTTAAGACTTCTCGAGGTAAGTGATTTAATTTGTGATGCGATAAATATGGGAGGTGGTGATGCGATGCGAAGTATATCGCACATCACATGCGATAAGGTTTAGTGGTGATCACATAAATTGGAAATTAGTAAAGTTGTGAAGTGTCGGAGATGACATGGCAACATGACATGCCAGTGACGTGGTGATGACATGCCAGTGACATGGAGATGTCATGGAAGTGACATGGCGATGACATGGCAGATGATATGGCACTCCCGGTGGGACCCGACCCCTTATACCGCAATTCACAATTCACATTTCGCAAGCGGTGATAACGTTTTATTTGAGAAAATTGCTACATGGAAATTGAGATAGGTGGTGAAACCCAATCGAAAATTGAAAATTACAAATTCAGAAGGCTAGGAACAAAAGAGTTCAAATTGATTCCTCTGAAATGCGAAATGGGTTAGACATGATGCAACATATAGCTCAATTTTAAAGTATTTCAAGTTTGGGGTTGTTGGGTGTGGAGCCTGATTATCTTGTTTACTTTGTATCATAGCATTGGACCCCTGTACCTTAAATGGGGTGGCAACGCCACCCGTAAATTAATCACTGCCATGGGGGGTCCAGGGGGGGGCAACAACGACTTTATGGAGCCCCCCTCTGGCGGGGGGGTTCGGGGGCAGTGCCCCTGAAGCTAAAACAGATGTAAAATTTCCTTGTAAAAGTATAGTAATTTCTAGTCAATCTGGGTCGTTCATTAGGCAAATGATCTAACGGTAGAAGTTATGTTTAGTTTAGGGTTTTTTTCCCTAGAAGGCAACCTCTTGCCTTTATGAGGGTATTTTTATTACGGCTGTGTATTCTATGTGTATTCTCAGAGCGAGAATAGATAGGGAGACTGTGAGAGAGAATAGAGGATATTACAGCGGATCTGTTGTAGGTTTTGTCTCTTCATTTTTCTGTATAATAGAAAGGAAGGACTGGTTGTTCGGGGTGGACATAGCCCAAACTGGGTGAACCACGTATATCTGTGTCTCTCTTGTTTTATGTGTTTTGTGTGCTTGTATTTTCCGCATATTTTATGTGTTGCATTGCTCTGTAATATTTAATTTTCTAATAGGGGCTATGCAAATTTCCTTAAGAAATCAAATCGGAAGATCGACAAGTGCATATAACATGAAACACAAAAGCAACGCAGAAGTGCAAAGTTTGAAGTGGATCAGGTGTGATGGAGCTCAAAGTTTAATCCTAAATAATTTACAGTTCGAGGTTAGGTATATTTGGTTAACAAATCACATCAGGAGAATGGTTGAGAAATGTATAAACAAATAAAAAAGGAAGCTGCCGAAATGTGAAATGGGCCTGGACGCAATACTGTTTAGAGGTAAATGCTAATATATTTCAAGTCCAGTTTTATGTAGTTTCGTTTTTGATAAAATAAATTCTGAATGCAAGCAGAAGGACTCGGGTAAGTGATTGGACACAAAGTGAAGAGCAAAGAAAATTGAATGTTGCATCTATGAGGAGATAAGAACCATGGGTCGAGTCGGTCTCAGCAAAAATGCGAGAAGAGAATATTAAACGTTGCAGTTAATAGATATAATAGGCAGAGTGCATTGAGTCGGGAAAAGGTAGTTATGCTGCACGGTTGAAATATAACAAAAAAAACAAAAAAGAAAAATACACAGCAAGCAGAAGAGGACAAATGCACAACAAGAGAAGAAGTTGGAAGGGTTGAGTTGTATTTTTTGTGTAAATGTAATTATGCTAATTTCTTTTATATTGTTTGTGATGCCAAAGAAAGTCTCCATAGGAATACACAAAACTCCAATCAGTTTGTATTGATTGTGTCTAATGTAATCACCTGAGCTAAAGTGTAAGGAATCGAATGGGTGGAAGGAAGAGAGACAGGCCTGTTCACTTCGTATTCCCTGTAGAATGCAAACTGTCAGTAGTTATCTGTATAAAATATGTAATATTAGTATGCATAAAAAGAATTAGAAAGCCGCAGAATGGAGGGGAGCGGAAGAATGCAAGAGAGTTGCAGAAGGTTTGAGAGTGGAAGAATTAGAGAGAGATGATAGAAATGTTGTGCACATCAGGAACTGATATGAAGAAGATATGAAGGCTAAAGAGGAAAAAATGCAGATGGAGTATAACAGAGTTGATATCCAGGAAAATCAGTATTCTAGTTTCATGTTGAGTGAGGGGCTTGTAGTCTCCTTTCAAGTTGTACCTTGATAAATATCCAGTTGGAGTTGGTTGAGGTAGGAGCCTCCTGTAGGTTGTAGCCTGCAGAAAATACATGGGAGTTGGTGCTTCCATTTCAAGTTGTAGCTTGATAGATGTCCAGTTTGAGTTGGTTGAGGTAGAAGCCTCCTGTGGGTTGTAGATTGCAGAAAATAGATGGGAGTTGGAGCTTCCTTGCAAGTTGTAGCTTGCAGAATTTTAGGTAGTAGCCTCCTATAGGTTGGAGCCTACAGAAAATTAGTTGTGAGAGGGAGTTGGAGCTTGCATTTACATCACAATAATAATAATATGCGGTTTTCTCCCTTATGGGTTTCCACTTATATCTGTTGTCTATGTGCTTGATGAGTATGTGTTGATGTGATGTTTTAATCTACCTAATTACTGGTTTTCCACACATTAAGTTTGTTGATTCATTATCTATTAAGTTTCTTATGAAATGATGGTGTAAATGAGTTGAATGAAAAGATTTTTAAATGAACATGAATGTACTAAATTTATTAACCCCTCCTATCAGTTTAGCTAAGGGTTCATCAATTGGTATCACAGTTGGTTCCTTTAGTAATAGTTTAACAACTAGAAGGAGGTCCTAGGTCCCCAAAATGGCTAGCCTAAAAGGATGCTCAAAAAATAAAGCCCCATTGTGTACTGGCACAAACTATGCTTTCTGGAAAATAACAATGAGGACATACTTAATGTCTCTAGGAATAGAAGTTTGGGCTATTGTGGAAGAAAAATATGCACCAAAAGATACAGACACTGAGGAAGAAGCCAAAAAAAATTTCAGAGCTAATGCAAAAGCAATGAATGCACTCTTGAGCAATCTAAGTGAGTCAGAATTTATAAAAATAATACACAGTAAGACTGCCAAAGATATATGGGATACTTTAGGAAACATTCATGATGAAGACACAAAGGTGAATATGGCCAAACTACAAGCACATATAACTCATTTTGAAAACTTAAAAATGAATGAAGATGAAGATATAGTTGCATTCTTCTTAAGAGTTACGGAAATTGTAAATATCATGATAGGCCTAGGAGAAGAAATTAAAGAATGTGTTGTAGTCCAGAAAATATTGAGATCTCTACCATCCAGGTTTAAACCTAAGTTTTCTACCATAGAATAAACATCAAAATGGGAAACCTTGACCAGAAACCAATTACTTGGGAACCTAATAGCATATGAGATGAGACTTCCTAAAGGTAAGTTAGACAAAAGGGAGGCTGCCTTCTAGGCAGACAAGTGCATAGAAGAAAAATAAGGTACATGCTCATGCTCTGATTAAGAAGAAGCCAAATTCGTCAAAAGATTGGATAGTGGCACAAGTAAGTACAAAGGTAAACTTCCATTTCAGTGCTTTAATTGTGGAAGAGTGGGCCACTATGCTTCAAAATGTCCCCATAAGAGAGCAGAGAATCAGTCACAAGAGACAGAGAAAAAAAAAACTGGCAGAAAGGGATGTTAGTATGATTCTTTCGTCGTAAAAGATCACTTTAGCTACGCATAACAAATAGCCCTAACATCGATTATGGCTGCAAAATACCTTTAATATTGCTACACAAATTTAGATCTAAGCACAAAATATATTAAGCAAATAAGAAATAACATAGCTCCATAGATCCAATGAACAAGATAAGAAGAATATATATAAAAGAATTTTGTATTATATTAAAGAATGGGGCACTTGAGAGGAAAACAAGAAAGGTGTTTTCCGGTTCTCCTCGGTGGGATGCGTTCTTGGAAGTCCTCAGTGTTTCAGATCTAGAATTTCTCTCTCTTATGGATGTGGAAAGGAAAACATAGAACTCAATGGGAGTTCACAAAGTAAAATGGAAAAGGGTGACCAAGAGAAGATCCAGAGTGATCTAATGCAATGAAGGTGACTAATGAATGGGGAAAACCCTCCTATTTATAATAAAATATTGGGGTGGTCTAGAACTCGGTGCATGAATAAAATATTATTAATCGAATTCTAGAAGCACCCTTTAGGAATATTTTATTATATTTGTTGGAGGGAAAAGGATACTTGACTTGGGTCAATTCCTTTATTTATAAACAACAAATAAATAAATGATTTATTTATCATTTTAGTGGAATGATGGGAATACAATTAAATAAATAATGGTTTATTTAATTATTTATGGATGATTTAGTGAAATTTAACTAAGAATATTATTTAAATAATGATTTAAACAACTTGTTCTTAGGAAATAATTAAATAAATAAGGATTTATTTAATTAATTTCCTTGTTTTAGGTTAAATATGACCAAATGAGTTATTTTATATGGTGAAAGAAATTTTACTTAGGGTAAAATTGGTCTTACATGGTGTACTTGGGTTCATCTAATAATAATAGGTTAGATGACCAAAAAAATGGTGTAACAGATTGCCCCCCAACGTACGAGTGTTAGGAGCAAATCATATGACTGAAGTACGTTGTAAGAACTCAATCACTAGATATGAAAAGGGAAGTGAGAGAGAGAAGTGTAATGTTGTCTGATGTGCTAAAGGACTAGACCCTGAGGAGACGAGACTTACCGGTGCAACAAGTCTCTAAGTTATGAAGTGGTACCTGTGCTAAAGGTGGCGGGGGAGGCATACCTATGCCTGCTGAGACAAAGTACAAAGAATAAGGTACTCGGAAAACCACAGAACGCAATAATGAAGCATGTGTTGGCCTAAACATGAGCCAGATAAATAACAGGATGAATCCCACATACATGCGATGCTTGGAATAATTGTCAGGACTTATACAATAATATGGTAGTACGTGAGATACAAAGACACCCAAATGCCCCCTGCACACGGGGAAGGGCTCATAAAAGCTGACGAAGACATGCGAATCGAAGAGGCGCTGCAAGCGGCTGAGGCCGATATCATCATATGAGAGGAGCTGCATCAAGGGTGGAAATGAAGTCATCCGGGCATGTGGGGGGCTACCTGCAGGGCCACCCCCTCATGAGGGTTGAGACATCTCACACATGCCCAAGAATCACTAATAACTGATGCTACATCACTGGACTATCAAGTGTATGGATCATGATCATGCTGAAAAGAGCTCGAACCAAGGTACATTGCCCCCTAGACCTGGCTTCTGGAGTAAATGAGCTGATGTCGACAGAAGTAGGGCCGCCATAGGTGAGGGAATAAAGGAATCTCAACTAAGGCATGGGAGAAAATAGTAGAGCGACTAACAGACGAACATTGATGATGATGATGAAATGGGGGATACTGAGAAGCCAGGTCTAGGGGGCAATGTACCTTGGTTCGAGCTCTTTTCAGCATGATCATGATCCATACACTTGATAGTCTAGTGATGCAGCAACAGTTATTGGTGATTCCCGGGCATGTGTGAGATGTCTCAACCCTCATGAGGGGGTGGCCCTGCAGGTAGCCCCCCACATGCCCAGATGACTTCATTTCCGCCCTTGATGCAGCTCCTCTCATATGATGATATTGGCCTCAGCCGCTTGCAGCGCCTCTTTGATTCGCATGTCTTCGTCAGCTTTTGTCAGCCCTTCCCTGTGTGCAGGGGGCATTTGGGTGTCTTTGTATCTCATGCACTACCATATTATTGTATAAGTCCTGACGATTATTCCAGGCATCGCATGTCTGTGGGATTCATCCTATTATTTATCTGGCTCATGTTTAGGCTAGCACATGCTTCATTATTGTGTTCCGTGGTTTTCTGGGCACCTTATTCTTTGTACTTTGTCTCGGCGGGCATAGGTATGCCTCCCCCGCCACCTTTAGCACAGGTACCACTTCATAACTTAGAGACTTGTTGCACCTATAAGTCTCGTCTCCTCAGGGTCTAGTCATTTAGCACATCAGAGATTTAATAGAAAAATATTTTATGCTCAGCAAGATAGCCTTGCATCTAAAAGCTCAGATGAATCCTTGAATGAAGAAGGAACCTCTGAATTTGTTTTGATGGCCAAGGAATATCTTGAAGGATACCTTCTGGAAGATGAAGAAGAAGGTGAGGTTGATCTTGAGGGGGGAGCTAATTAGTGCCTTGAAGGAAATAGATAGACTTAAACTCAAGAGAAGAAAACATAAAGACATTCTCCTGAAATATGTAAAGGAAGAGCCAAGTTTGAAAAACCTCATTCAGTTGAAAGTAGAACTTGAAGAACCTAAGAAGGTAGAAGACATTATAAGAATGGAAATCAAGGAGAAAAATCAGGACCATGAAAACTTGGAAGAAGAAGTAGTATGCCTCAGAAATAAATTAGAAAAAGGCAAAAGGGAATTAACTATGAATATTCCACGAATGAAAAGCTTTGAACAGCTGGACAAAATACTAAACGCTCAAATATCTCCTCTTATAAAGACTGAGATAGGCTATGAAGGAGAAAATAGTAAGTTCAAGGTTGAAGATAACAAGGATATCACCTTTGTGAAAGCTGTAAAAGAAAAAGATAACTCTCATCAATCTGAGATTATTGCAGCTTGAATACTGAAGGAAGAAAGGAGCTTGTTGTGTAAGAAGCTTAGAGATGAGATTACTTTCATGGAGAACTTTGAGAAGGAAGACATTGAAAGAGATGATGAAGCAACCCAAAAGAGGTCCAAAGAGTTAGAAACCAGCAAAAAATTGATGTGTAATGAAACAAAAAGAAACAAGCAGCAACATCAAGTGACAAAGAATGGAAGGAAGAAGCAAGCAGTTGCAAAAATATCACTTGGTCCGGAAGATGAATTGAATAAGTTTGGAAGATCTCAAAGGAGGTTCTTTCATCCTATGAGAATTATTACATGTTTTACCAGCCATAGACCTGGACATATAGAAACACATTGTAAGACAAATCAAATCAAGTTTAACTAGCAAAAGATACAGCAAATGAGAAGAACCCCTCAAGCAAGAAAATGGAAAGTACAATATTTCACCAGGTACGCAAATCATTTCCATTGCTATTGTTATGCATGCAATGAATTTGGACATAAACTTGTTGAATGTAAATTATGTTCAAAAAGGAGCACAAAATGTTATACATTAGCTCAAACGTACCTAGGTAAAATAATATGTTATGTGTGCCACAAGCTTGGACACAAAGAAAATCACTGCATGCTACCATATAAAGTAAAGGACTTAGACAGATGATGGAACCAAATCAAATCAAACCAAACTGTGAATCAAAAAGAAATGCAGACATTATGAGGAACCTCAAAAAAGTATGGAAGAAGAAGAAAAAGGAGGAGCCTGTTACTTTAATGACATTTTGAATCCATCATAATCTCAGAGGGAGCTGCTCCAAGAAGAAACGTAGATATCCAGTTAGTGATCGAAAAGAAGCAACATCCTAGGGGGAGAGCAGTTCATAAAATTTCCCCATAAGAGTTGTCAAAGAAGAGCTTCTTGGAATAAGAAAAACTAAAATCTCAGGAAGGGAAAGGATAATTCCCATGGTAGAGAACTATAGAGGAAGAAGGACACATGAAGCATTCAATGCTAATTTGAGATAGCCAACAGATTGATGGGAGAAGAGAAAGCAGCAAGCAACCATGGTGATAAAGGGAACATCATTCATGAACCTGGAAACTAAGAGGATGATTACACTATGTGCTACATTGCACATGTTAATAATGAAACAAAATGCTTTCAAGAAGGATGAATAAGAAAAGTGTTATCTCAAGTGTTATTATTGTTGCAGTGGTATGATACAAATCCTCAGGATCAGAATGTTATGGTATGCATGGCAGAAATACATCAAGGAAGAATTCCTAATGTTATCAGCATTATAGTATATGTGGATTAATCTCTCATTGCTCTGATAATTGCAATGTATCTTCTGATTGTAAATGCTGGAGAATGTCAAGTTGCATTATTAAAGCATGGAAAGGTCATTGAAAGTGCCAAAGGAGCGTTATCTTGTTTGAATTTGAAGTGTTATATTGAGCATTGAAGCAATATCTATTCTTGGATAAAATTGCATGCCTTCCTCAAGTCAGTATGGATATATCTTCAAGGCCTCTTTCTTAAGATCATTCATAAAGTTGTGTGAAGTCTGTCTGATGAGACTTCAATTAAACAAATTGAAGATGTTTTGTTGAAGATCATTATGATAGAACAATTGAAGTATCTAAATCATGATGGGCTAGTTGTGCTAATATTACTATTGAATTTCAAAGAGTCTATTATTGATTCATCTGAAGCTTACTTCAGAAGAAAGGAATTTTTGATATTTCACCACTATAGAGAGTCTGATCATTGACACAAATACCTCCCTGTGTCAAAAATGAAATTGTATAGTTGGTAGTGAAAGTTTTCCAATGCGTTGAATGTATCTATCCTTAAAGTTTTGTTTTGAATATGATGTATACAGTATTAAAGGCGTTGGGTCATTTTTTTAAAATTGAAATATATTGCCTAATCTTACAATAATGAGTAAGATTTGTTTGGACTCATTGTTCACATCAGCATCAAGGGATTTTGGTTTGTAGTGATTATATTTTCAGAAGTCTAGCACATATCACCACTATCAAGTAGTAAGGGACAAAGGTACAAAAAATTCTATGGTGACATGCCTTACAACATTCTGATGAGTTTGGGATAACATCAATTTGGATCATATTCATGTAATCTCTATGATTTTCAAAGTGTTACATCAACAATTCTCATATATCTTATGAATTCTGCAATGCAGTCACAACGATGGTCTACTACACTCTTGAATTTTTGAAGTGCACATAAAGAAATGCTTGTGTGTAACATAAAGAAACACCCATTGTGTATGCAGATATCTGAAAGAAATAATACTATGGTAAATTAGGTGTATTCATTAAAATACAAAAGGATTCACTAAGTGTGTAATGAATAGATGGAGTGTGTATATTCATTTCATATCAAAAGAACAGAATGAAGAATGCTTACACACAACTCAGATAGAAGTAATGCAATGATGGAAACTACATTGGAAAGTGTGTAACCCTTTTCCATTGATGTCAAAGGGGGAGGAAAAGAGAGCAAAAGAAGAAAGGCACGCCTGAAAAGAAAGCAGAGGAAGAAAGGCACCTCTCAGAATGAATGGGGGAGGAAGTGTTGCCATCAATGAAAAAGGGGGAGACTTTTGGAAATATTGTCATTGATGAAAAAGGAGAGGAAAGGAGCATCACCATATTATTAGTGAGAACAAAGGAGCAGATCAAGATCAACTAGTGTATAAAGGAGCAATAAGGAAAAGAAGGAAAAATTTAAGTGGAGAAGCATAAAAGAGAGGCAGAGGAACAACATTAGAAGCAAAGGAGCAAGGCAGAGGAACAACAAAGAGGCATGGATCAGGACCAGAATTATCATTAAGGCAAAGGATCAGTTCAGGAAATGATGCAGTGAGAAAGAATAAAAGAGAGGCAAAGGAGCAGCAAAAATTCAAGGAGCATCAGAGAGGCAAGGAGCAACATTAGAACATTAGAAAATGCAAAGGAGAAGAGAGGAGAAACATTAGAATCAAAGGAGAAAAGGTAGCAAAGGTAGTTAAGGAAACAAAAGAGTTAAGGCAAAAAAGGCAACAAAGGTAGCAAGGTGGGTCAAGTCGTGAATGTGGGAAGAGTCGTGAACGAGCGGGTCGAGTCTTGCTATTCAAAAAATATCAAGAGTCGGACTTATTTTTTGTTCAGAACAGTGCACGAGGGTGTGTGAAGTTCAATGGGTCAAGTTGGAAAATGGAGAAAATCATGAATGCATAGGTCAAGTCGGAAAACTGGAGTGAAGAAGAAATGGACGGTCGTGACCAAGTCGTAAAAATGATAGTGAGAGAATGGACGCACCAGATTGCATCGATTTGGCCACAAGACGATTGGCACACATCACAATTGGTGATTCTTATGTTTACATGTTAATACTTTGCACGGTAAGTGATTTAAGTTGTGATGCGATAAAGATGGGAGGTGGCGATGCGATGCGAAGTATATCGCACATCGCATGCGATAAAGTTTAGCAATGATCGCAGAAATTGGAAATCAGTAAAGTTGCGAAGTGCGGGGGATGACATGGTAGGATAGCATGGCGATGATGTGGAAGTGACGTGGAGATGTATTGGCTGTGACGTGGTGATGACATGGCAGATGATGTGGAAATGACATGGCATCCTTGGTGAGACCCAAACCCTATATCGCAAATCAGAAATTGCATTTTGCAAGTGGTGATAACGTTTGATTTGAGAAAACTGCGATTAGCAGTGGGACCCAATCAGAAATCGCAAATTCAGAAGGATGAGAACACAAGAGTCCATATTGATTCGGCTGAAATGCGAAATGCAAAATGGGCTAGATGTGATGCAACACATAGCTCAATTCTAAAGTATTTCAAGTCCAGGGCTATGCATATTTCCTTAATAAATTGCATCGAAAGATCGGCAGACGCATATAACATGAAACACAAAAGCAACAGTGAAAAGCAAAGTGGAGCAGATGCGATATAGCTCAGAGTTTAATTCTAAAGAATTTGAAGTCTGGGGCTAGGTATATTTTGTTAAGATATCGCATCGAGAGAATGGTTGAGCGATGTATAAACAAATAACAAAGAAAGTTGTCGAAATGCGAAATGGGCCCAGACGCAATACGTTTAGAGGTAAATGCTAATATATTTCAAGTCAAGTTTTATGCGGTTGCGTTGTTGATAAAAGAAAGTCTGAATGCGGTTAGAAGGACTCAAGTAAGTGACCCAACACAGAGTTAAGAGCAGAAAAAGATGAACGTACCGGCCATGAGGATATAGGAACCACGTGTCAAGTCAGGCTCAGCAAAACTGCAGACAGAGAATATTGAATGCTGCGGTTAATAGATATAATAGGTAGAGTGGGTCGAGTCAAGCAAAGACGATTATGCTGCATGTTTGAAATATAACAAAAAAAAATAGAAAAGACAAATACACAGCAAGCAGAAGAGGAAAAATGCATAGCAAGCAAAGAAGTTGGAAGGGTTGAGTTGTAATTTCTCTATAAATGTAAATATATTTTTTTATTTTATATTGTTTTTGATGCAAAGGAAAGTGTCCATTGGCATAGGAAAAACTCCAATGAGTGTTGTAATGATTATGTCTAATGAAATAAACTGAACTAAAGTGTAAGGAATCGAATGGGTGGAAGGCAGAGAGACATTCATGTTCACTTCATATTCCCTATAAAATGAAAATAGTCAGGAGTTATCTGTATAAGAGATGTAATATCAGTGTGCAGAAAAAGGGTTAGAAAGATGTAGAATGGACGTGAGCAGAATAATGTAAGAGAATTGTAGAAGGTTGGGGAGTGGAAGAATCAGAGAGAGCTGATAGAAATGTTGTGCACATCAGGAACTAACATGAAGCATATATGAAGGTTGAAGAGGCAGTGGTGGAGAAGGAGTATAACAAAGTTGATATCCAGGTAAATCAACATTCTAGTTTCATGTTGAGTGAGTGGATTGCAGTCTCCTTTCAAGTTATAGCTTGATAAATATCCAATTGGAGTTGGTTGAGGTAGGAGCCTCCTGTAGGTTGTAGCCTGCAGAAAATACATGGGAGTTGGCGCTTCTATTTCAAGTTGTACCTTGATATATGTCTAGTTGGAGTTAATTAAGGTAGGAGCCTCCTTTGGGTTGTAGCCTACAGAAAATATATGGGAGTTGGAGCTTCCTTGCACGTTTTAGCTTGCAGAATTTGAGGTAGTAGCCTCCTATAGGTTGGAGCCTACAAAAAATCAGTTGTGAGAGGGAGTTGCAGCTTGTCTTTGCATCACAAAAATAATAAGATGTGGTTTTCTCCCTTATGGGTTTACATTTAGATCTGTTTTCTATGTGCTTGATGATTATGTCTTGATGTGATGTTTTAATCTGCCTAATTACTTGTTGTCCACACATTAAGTTTGTTGATTCATTATGTATTAAGTTGCTTATGAAATGATGGTGTAAATGAGTTGAATGAAAAGAGTTTTAAATGAACATGAATGTACTAAACTAATTCACCCCCTTCTTAGTTTAGCTAAGGGTTCATCACTTACTCCTAAAAAACTAATTGCGCCATCAACACCATATCTATAACTACTACCATTTAAAACGACCTTTCTACTTCTGGTCACAATCATGCTACCTATGCTTAGATTTTTCTTTGGCTCCGAAACATCACTGTGGCTTCGAGGACTTCATCAAAAATCCCTCTTCATTGTTGGCACCAGAAAAAAATGAATGGGATCACACCAATCCCATGCACTCGCATCATGCTCCTCATCAAACCATTTATCAACCGACCCAACTGGTTTGTGCAACGAGCCGTTGCACAAACTAGAGTGCTACTATTTTGTGCAACGAAATCCATTTATCGAGACCATCTATCTATAGGAATAATTCCATGAGAAGGAGTAGCCAATACTTTCATACTTTGTCACCATGCTTTGATGCCATTTGTTAGGGTTCAAGAGAAATAAATATAACAAACAAGCAACAAATATTCAAACCATGTACACCATGATTTACCTGGAAAACTCCAATTGGGGAAAAACCAACCAAAAATAGATATATTATTTTCCTTGGCTAAGAAATGGCCAAGTCGGCCAACAATCTAAGATTTTACCGCTCAACCATGGCTCAATACAATGGAGAATGCACAATCCTTTTAACGACTTGTGACTGCGTGTAATAGTATGAGCTTATTACCATGAGTTAAAAATACTAGGTACCCAAAACCACAACTGTTAGCCATAATTTTTGACACAAGGACAAAACTTAGAAGGTTCTTCTTTATTCCTTCAACCAATAATACCGAAGAAACTAATGTATTATTGGTTGAACGAATTAATCATAAAATTCTAAGTGTAGGCCAAATAGATAATAAAGGGAATGTCATTATATTTATATCAACTAGATGCAAAATCATAGATGAATAAACTGGAAAATTTATATCAAAAGGATTAAAAAATGCATACAAATTATATGTTCTAAAGAAAAATCTAGGAAGAAAGAAGAATTCAAGTTCCCCCTCTTTAGATTCGGAGTAGGGGAACATAGCTTCCACTGCATTCTATTATATCTTATGCTTAATTCTAAAAGGACTACATAAATTAATGTATATAAGATGATATTTTAATGACAATCAGGTCCATAGGATCAATGGTTCATGATCTCAGGAATGTGTGTTGGTTCATTATATCAAATGTGATAATAACTTCATGTGTTTTTTATGAAGATTTTATATTCTACTAATTTTGCATCCACTAAAGTTGTTGTGTTTAGGGAAATATGTGACATGTTTAGGGGGAGTTGTGGATATTTTCTTCTAAGAAAAGTTAGTTTTTCACATTGTATATGTGTGTCTTATGAACGAAAACCACATATGTATGCGGGTTTTGACTTATAAATTCAATTATTATTTTCTATGTTGATGGAGTGGCATTGACTCAAGGAGAGTTTCTTATATACTTCCAATAGTTTATTATTGGCATTACGGTTCTGAGATTGGTTTAATGAAGAATGTTGATGACGCCTATATAGTGCTTATATTTTATGAAAATATGTTAATCTATGATGGGTTCATATATTGCTTGTGATCAGTCTTCTAATATTTTATATATATATATATATATATATATATATATATATATATATATATATCTGTTGTTATCACTATTTCATGTTGATGATATTCAATATGATACTTAATGACTTGTGATGATGGAGGTATAGAATGTTTTCCATGCATAAAAGAGAGCAAATGTATAGCTATGCATTATCATCTTTTTGTGTATGTATCAATAAGAGACCCATATTGTAAATTTTGTCATCATCAGTCATGTATGGGATATTTGGATCAAAGTCATGTATGTAAACCCATTGATTTGGGTGATTGATGTAAAGCTTGGGTTCATAGAAGAAGTATATGCCAGTTATAGGTGCTTATGCATAGCCATGTATTTACTTCATAAGGCCTTGTACTTATTGAAAATCACAGTTTCTAGTATATGCTCAGGGGGAGTATGGCTGGAGTATGGTCAGTATAATAGGTTATGGTATTGATTAGAGTCAAATATTGAAACTATGATCATTTTAACATGATTACTTCTCTCATCTTGGTTCTAACCCTTTCCCTTGATGTGAAATGTGTAGCAGAGTCATAAGGTTGACATAAATTCCAAAGGGGGATATTGTTGGAATTATGGATAATGTGTTTTCCTTGATGTCAACCTCATGACTCTGCTACACATTATTGTCACACTAAGTCACATTATAGTTGAGTGTAGCATTGATGTTCCTAGATATATCATGGATGGAGGATGCTCTTAATGATTGCATAGGTTTTGTATAGGTTTGTTGAAGTATTGTAGGTATTTTAGAATATGAGGATGTGAATTTGTAGCTTGGTCATGGCTTACATTTGAAGTACAAGTTTTCAAAACCATATGCTACTCCTATGAAGTAAATTCACGTAGATACATAGGTTTCATGAACAAGATTCATGTACACAGCCATGACCATGGAAAAATAAAAAACCATGAGAATTTCCCATGGTAATCTCCCACGTTTTTGTGTCACGAAGTTCTATTAATCCCATCAACTATTCCCGTCAACAAATCCAAGGGAATTGTCGGTAGTATTGGCAAGGAAAAAATATATAAAATGAGAAGGAGATTGAACAGTTGATGTGTCCATTTTTTATGAACTATTTAATGTGATTTTATTTTGAACATGAGTGCACCAGGGCACAAGTATTGAATTTCATATGGGTGTGATGTAGAGTAAGGAGGCAATGTGAGGTAGAGATAGATTTGTTGTTTGCAATGATTAACAAGTGTTGATCTATGTGTTGCATGGGTTAGATATGAGTAATCTATAGATCTTAATGTTTTTATCTAGTGCGTGGTCTATATTTATTTACAAACCTATGATTTTATTTCAAATATGTTCTATCTATGAAATAATTAGTGCACATATCTAATATTTGGTGAAGGAATTTCTATGACAGAGAGAATATTTTTTTGTGTCTATGAGTATAGAGAATATAGTTGATTGTAGATCTGAGTATTGATAATGTGTCTGCATAAAAATAGTGATTTAATGTAGAAATTGTTTAATGATTAATTATTCTAAGATATATATGCAAGATTTGTTCCTGAATATCTTGTACCTATGCAGATCCTCAGAAAAATCACATATACTAGCTGAGTAAATTGTAATATTCCAAAATTGGAAAAGCAACAATATAGAACAAAAACATGGAAAATAGCAGTGAATATCAATACATCAATTAGGAGACAACGAAATAGCCATATTATTATGTAAATCAGCAAAAAATGAGTAAAATATATTGACGCACAAATCAGACAATATATGCAAACAAGCCTCCAATGAACAAACACTCTCAAATGTGAGATGTTGCTATTATAAAAAATGCCAAAAAGCCAATACAACGTAGTTTTAGTGAGTATAAATTCTCCCTGAAAGTAAAATGATGTAGATATCCTGATATATGGCTCAATAAATGTCAGGAACACAGATCTAGGCTCCCAAGAACCTTTCCAAGATAACCCAGGAAGGGTTTTTGGAAATACACAAAATACAAAATAGTGATCTACAACCCTAGGACTGAAGAATCACTGCAACTGCATAATTGGAAGGAGGTGGCTGAAACTGATGTAGAGCTATATAGAAATCCTCCAATATATTCTCCAAGTGAAAGGCTGATCCCTTCACTGAAGATATAACCCTCCAACTGAAGCACTGAAACCACCACTGCAACATTATAGTCCTCCCCTACGTCGCGAAACCACATCCACCACTGAAACATTACAGTCCCCCCCTCAAAAATGTTGCTTGTCCTCAAGCAATTGTAAAGGTGAGTGTTGCAAAAAATCTCCTCCTTCCCTTGTGACACATCCAAGTGATAAGCTCCCTTCACGAACCAAGTATCCTAAAAACAATCCATCCATAAAATTCTCCTCCAAAGGGATCATGAGATGCTCCTCCCAAGTGCTCAAGTTGACCAAATGGATCACCTCATAAGGAAACAAGAGATATAATTTAGCAACCATATACTATCCAATGTTCCTCCTGAAGCATGATGCATACGAAGTGTGGGGAATCTCATTCCCAATTGGAAAATCCATTCCATGTGCCATCCCTCCAATTACCAACAACAATGATAATAACATCATCAACGTATGGGATTAAAAACAAGGACACACTAGCTGCCATATGAAATACCAGAGGAGGATAATAGTCCCACAAGTGGAACCAGCACAGTATTACTCCTAACTACCTTTGAATATGGTATGATGAGTGGTTTCCCAACCACTTTCTTGCTGCCACAATCCTATCACGTACCTAGAGAAGGTGAATGATGTGTGGTGTCAACTAAGCACACCCTTAATAAGGTACCATCTCCCCAAAATCTCTTAGGGAGTGACCATCATATTCATCGCTAATTATGGCCCCAAATGGACCAAGAGGTCTATAGGAAAGAGTGCCCCCTTTTGGAGCAATGAACTGTACATATATGGCAAGGAAATACAAAAACTCAGTTAGTGGATCATTATGCACAAAAACAGATTCCTTACCATGTACCTTGAGCAAGCTAGTGAAGTGGCTCATAGATGGGCCTCCCCTCATTCCCATTGGGAAAGGAAGTGGTTGTGACAACTCGATCAAGTATTTGTGTCTCTCCTCAATCTCCAAATAATCTATGCATCTCCTGATATACTAGTGAATCTCCTCTATGAAGCCTTCCCAAGTGAATCCCTCCATGATAGTACGGTATGCTCTCATAAAATTAGTGTGGATGGAGAGAAAAACATTATATGCTTCATGTAGAATCTTCTCCTTGAGCTTAGAAGATCTAGTTAAGAAGATCCTATTCTCACAATAGATGAACCCATCTCTCACTGCATATCTTCCATCTGGCAACTGGCCATCAAGTACTCTACATGAGAAGATATCCTTGGAGTATTCCACCAATAGCTAGGATCCCCAATAAGGATCTATACTCAATAATGACAACGTCGATGGTATGCATGGTAAAGCACCTGTCATGTTGCTTCCCTCTTCTTTGAAAAATCCCATGCCAAAGTCATATGTCGAGATGCTGCTATCCTACCTCTGATACCCCTCATGTAGCTACTCCTGCTCAAGTAAAGGTTGAATTTTTTGGAGATTAGCCTTCCATAGGAAGCTATCACCCATCCAAAACCTTCTAAGTTTGGCCAATGTATGTATGAGTTTCCACCACCCTCTACGAGATATGGAATATTCCTCCCTATGTGGAAGCATCTTCTGGTTCTCCAAATCCATGGATTGGTCTCCTTAAACCATGATGGTGCCATCATCCATCCCTAAAACATATCCTCTCAGTGCAAGATGTTTGGTGAGAGTTGGTAATACTAATATTGGGAGAATGTCTCCCTCCTCCTTGAGCCTACCCAAGACTCTCTGTGTTGTGCCAAGTCCTCCGAAGGTCCTCACTCCTCCTGGATATATGAGTGGTGAAACCTGTTGTGAGACATCTCTCATCAACTCCTCGTCTGGTGGCCTCCTTGGTGAAATGCCTCTAAACAGTAATGTGTCATGGGCCAAAGTCAAATGCATAACTGAATGGACTGTTAGGTCCTTGCTCCCACTGTGCAAATCTAGCTCTTTTTTCTATGTGGAAGTTGTTTGAGAGGTATAAGTGTGCATGCCCCTAATAACTTGATGCTTACCACTCTTTTTATCTGTCCACTCCACATGTAATGTATCCCAATCTGTGGTGACCTTCCCCAAAGTAATCAACAACTACACATCCAATATCACATTGGTGTCAGGGATGTCAACCAAAACAAAGTGATAAATCAAAGTATATGTCCCCATGGTGACAGATAATGCTGGAACATATTGCATGCACTGCATGGTTCTAGCTCCTGGAACCAAAACTGAAAACCCCTCAAAGTCATCAATAGGTATTTCCCTCCTCTGCACTAATTGGGAATCAATAAATTTGTGGGTATCCCCCCTGTTATGGTCCCGTGATTTGGCTAATTGGCAAGTCAAATGACAGTGTAACATCAAACCAATCTTTGGATCCCAATGACCTAGCCTTCCTGGACTCAGAGAGGGCTCTCTCTATATGTGTAAGGGATATCTGTGTGTTCTGATTTTAGACTAGTTATGAGGTAGGTTTTTTGGTTTTGGTTTTTAGGTTGTGAGGGATGAAACTGATCAA
Source organism: Pinus albicaulis (assembly GCA_034641835.2). Classification (NCBI taxonomy): domain Eukaryota; kingdom Viridiplantae; phylum Streptophyta; class Pinopsida; order Pinales; family Pinaceae; genus Pinus; species Pinus albicaulis. The sequence goes on from CM076576.1 coordinate 32,582,697, forward strand.
AGATATAAGATAGGTAAAACTATGTCAGATCAACTGGGGTATGGGGTCGAAAAGGTCTATAAATCTATCAGATGGTGATACAAGGCTGCTGAAGGGCCGATTTGATTCGAGGTAGAAAGGATATTTGGGAAAAATGGAAAAAAATGGACATAAAGTTTGGGAAAAACAAGGGCTTTCAAGAAAAACTAGTTTAATAGCTGACATAAACATGGTAGGAAAAACCATTAATCATGAGAAATGTAACTATAAGATAATCAATACATAGAAATAAACATTCAAGCCATGCATAGAGATATATCACCCTCTAACTTTGCGAAATGGCTATCAGACTTTGGGGAAAAACACTTAAGAGAGACAAACAACTCAAATCACTATGCTAGAATGCCTAAACACAGTGCTTCAAGTTATTGGGCACTTTGAAAACAAGATTGCATAGTCTTAGGCAAAGGGAAAGATCAAAAAAAGACTTCCTTGGTTCAACAAATGACAATCTAATCAGTCAAAGAGAAATTTCATGGATGGATCTATGGCTAGCCATTGGTAAGCAGAGCGTACCGTAAATCATACTTAACATGCATAGAACCATGAATGAAATAAGCAACAATATCCTTAAGTTATTAAAGAGCAATCAAGAATTCTTTAATGTGACTAAGGAAGAAGAAAACATGGAAGCTATGAAGAAACAGGAAATTTGAGGTGCCTCCAAGGGCATGTCTCAAATTTTTTCTCTACTGATATATAGCAAGAAAGAAACATGGATTCATGAATGAAAACTAGAAAAAAAAATAAAGAAAGAGACACTATACCATTCTACCAAGTCATGGAATCCAACAACAATCCTCTTTCATCATCCAAGAACATCCAAGAGACTATCCAAGAGCATGAGACAAGTATTTCTTCCAAAGCTTATATGACCATATATTGCTTCTATCATCAAGTTAAGCCTTCTATTACAATGAATACTCTTGGAATATATAGGCCAAAGAGGAGGAAAACCAACCAAGGCAACTAGCTAGCCGTTGGTTCAAAATAAATATCTAAACTTGTCCTTGAGGCTTTGCAAAGCCCAAGGCACAAAATATCTAATAAATATCTCAAAAATTGCTAAACAAGGGAAATATATTGAATTTTCATAACTTATCATGTACAAAAATAGCTAAAAGCACATGAGGAAAGATCAGTTTTGAAAGGTTCAATTTTTACAAAAATACTCAAAAAATACATTAGCAAAAGGTCCCCTGACTTGTCGGCAACTTTTGGCAGCCTTCCCGATGTCGAAATCAGGCTCATGACAGCTCGTTGGAAAGCTCTAAGTTTCTGATTTCTGGAAAAAATTTAATTTTCCAAATATGATGCCTAGAAGTCCTCAAAAAATAGGACCGTGTGTAAAAAACCAGAAGATAAAGTTTGCTGATAGAGCGGGCAGAGTGTAGAAAAAGTGGACATTTTTCGCCATTTCGGAGGAGTGAATGATCTTCAAATGTCCTGAAAATCGTTGAGTGTGTGCTCATGAAATTATGTCATCCAATGATACCATTTTCCTCCATTGACTATCCCCCAAACTGAAATGGAAAATCCCATGAGTTTTGGGCAAAAACCCAAAAATGCCAAAAAACCAAAACATGTCAAAAATTGCCCAAAATCGGTGAGCATGACACTCAAGGGTTCTCAGCAACATGCTGCGAAGAAGAGGCCAAAATCTGAAGTCCTGATGTGTCCTTTCTCACTTTCCATGAAGGGCGCTTCCCTTTAACCTCCTTGAGCTTGTCTTGAGCAGCCTTTAACTTGCGTCGGGAAAATTGATTTAACTTTTTGTAATGCTCCGTCATTCTCCTTTGAAGGTCTAGATCCCTATTTTCCCTCTCCAACTTATTCTCCAAATGGTTATTGACTCTCTAAAGCCATGCCTCCTTATTTTTTTCTATCTCCTGTTCAAACAATGTAGTGAGAGGAGTGGATTTGAGAAGGGCATTTTCCTCTTCTTTTTGCTTCTCAAGGGCCCTTTTAAGCCCCATGGTTCTAGGCCTCTTTCGCTTAGGCTGATCATCACCTTAACTTTCATCAAATTTTCCCATGAGCTCTTCCAACCTTGCTTGGTCTTTTGATGCCTCTTTCTTGTACTTAGTCACCTGTGTCTCATAAACAGCCATATGGACACTCATTTGCCTCTTTTAGATTACTAGAAATTGATTGAAATTCCTTGCTCTTTGAAGATCATCCTTCAATGCATCAATTTGGCCTTCCCTATGGATCAAGAGGTTTTCTAGAATTCGGGCCTCATTATCACTGTCATCTCTTTGGACTTGGATGATGTCAAATGCACTCTCCTTCTCATGACTTTCTTCCATCTTGCCCTTCCCCTTGCTTTGGGTGGCTATTCTTGTGCTCTTCCTCCTAGGCAAATCAATGATGGGCTTCTTTGGAAATTTTCCTTTACTTCGGAGAGCCCTTGTCACATTTGGAGTGACCACTCTAGGAATTTATCTTCTTTTTTGTCCAGGGCTTGGCCTTTTTAGGAGAAGAGGGTATGATCCCTTTACCTTTTTCATCTTGCTTGTCATCCTTTTGAGTTTGTTTTTCTTCTTGAGGAGGTTGCCCTTGTTCATCATTGTCATGCCATTTTTCATCATCTCCATGATGTTGTTCTGTCTCATAGGACTGTTGTGTGTCCTCTTTATGCTGCCCCTATTCATCCCTTTCCTATCCTTGCTGTTGTTCAGCACTTTCTTCCTCTTCCTCATGTTGTTGTTTATCACCACTGTGATGTTGTTGTGTGTCCCTATAAGGCTGTTGTTCAACCTCATCATCTGTTTGTTGTTCAAGCTATTGCCCTTCATCATAAGGTTTCTCACCTTCATCATGAATCTGTTGTTCACCCTCATCACTGTCATGTTGCTCACCCTCATCACTGTCATGTTGCTGCTCAACACCTTTTTCCTCTTGCTGGTCACCTCCTTCTCCTTCTTCATGTTCCTTTGTTTGTTCTGTAGTAAACTTGAGCTTTTTAGGAGTAGGCCTGCTAGAGGAAGGGGAGGGGCGATGAGTAGGAGATGTAGGGGATGTATGGACTGGAGGGACAGTGGAGAAATTAGGATGAGTAATGAAAAAATCCCAAGGGACCTCTCTCTTTTCAAGCTGATGGAGAATGATGATTTTGATGAGAGAGTGATGGAAGAGACAGGCTATTTTCTGTGAGGGAGGCCTCTTCTGGATAGTGGAGGCCATTTTCTCAATTATCTTGTGCAAGAAGAAAGGAATATTTAGCTGCTTGGTCCTTGTGAAATGCATCAGCAGTCGAATGTGATAAGCATAGATTCGGGAGAATCTCCCCTCACAAGTGAAGTACTTCATGATAATCTTCATGAGAGGGGCGTAGCTGGCTAAAAGATATGAGAAAGGGAAAATAGAAGGACAAGCATCTCTGTGTTCAGGCTTCAGAAAATTTTTGTAATCATCTAAGTCCAAATGGCTTTTTTTAAACCATTTTTCGCCAATATAGGGGATTTTAGTGGCCTTGGATATGGATCTTGGGGAGAACTTGAAGTCAAGGCCTGCTAATTGGAAATGTTTGTCTCTGAACCTCAAAGTGCACGGATGTGTTAAAGGAGAGAAACTCTTCACTTCTTGCACCCTTTGACAAAAATCTAAGCACCCGACCTCATGGAAATTGAATAAGATATCTGGGTGGGAATTCACTTCTTTGGTGGAAATAGGCTCATACCTTTTGTGCAATCCACTCCTACTATCCTGCCTGGGAGACATCTTTTTCTATATGCGCTTCTGCAATACCAACCTACCTCCAAAGTTCTTGAAATGTGTTCTTCAATCAAAACTCTGCCTCAGATTCCAATCACTATTTGATCAAGGTAAAATTGGTTTCAAATGCTGTGTGAGATGCCCTCCTTGCTATTAGGTCTCTGTTCCTCCCAAAAAACTGTTTTTCCCTTTGTCTGCAACTCAACAAACAATTTTAATGATGAGAACAAAGTCAAACAAAAGGCACATGCAGTTAAAGTGATTTTTCTGTGTTTGTGGTAAGATCACCTAGCTCATGGTGTTTTGAGCACAATAGGACAACGTTGTTTTTAGATAAAAGCAAAACAAAAATCTTCTCAATTCAAAACACTACTCTCTTTCTTTGTATGCCAAACAACAGGTAAATTCAACAACCATCATACAGTCAACCAAAAAGCACATACACAGTCAAAGGTCATTGTGTTATAGGTAGAGTCATCAAACTCCTTATGTTTGGTGTGAGCACAAAAAAAACCCTTTAAAATTGATGATGGCTTTTCTTGAGGAGTTTGATCTAATTCAGGATCTGTTTGGAGGCACCTCGAATGTTGGATTTATGCGCAACGCGTTTAGAAGGAGAGAACGCTGCGCAAAACACCTTCGGGTCACCTGTCAGGCCCTTGTGACCAAAGGCTACAGGCGCGCCACGCGGTTGTGTAAGCCCGTTGAAAAATTGTGCCTGAGCGCGCCGCGCAAGTGTACAGGCGTGCCGCGTGGTCAATAAGCCCAAAAACTCTGTGCAATTTGCTCAAAACTCCTTTCTCCGATCTCGAGGACAACAAGAGGAGTATTCCCTTGTGTTTTTGAAATGTAAAATGGATGGCAACAGTCTTTAACCCTTTTGAAAGCGAAAACATTCGAGCCCTTTTCACGTTCACTTGGTGGAGGTTTTGAAATTTTTTTGAAAAGCCTTTAATGACTTTTGCACCAATTCTTCCATAAAAAAGTGAAGTTTGATTTTTTTTTTTGAAAAGGTGGCATAGCGAGAACTTTGCTTTAGGTGATAAAGGCTTTGTTTTAGGAGTTTTAAACCTCCTATACCGCATTTTCATTGTGCTTTACTTAAACGAGAAACTCTGCCACTGCTGACCCTTTAATGTTATTTTCAACATGTAACATTTACTCAACAATACATCAATGAGTTATGAAGCACCTTTGCCATTTTGCAAGGAGGTGGTTTTACCCCCTTTTAGATTTAAACTAATAGTGTCTGCTCTGGATGTTTAAAGTTGACAATGCTCACTGTGAAACTGATTTAACTGTTAGGTGTTCTTTAAGCTCATCTTCTTGCTGTGGGCGCAAAAAATTTAGTTGCATTTTACTCATGCTTTCCCATCCTCTGCCCATTAAAAGGGGATTTCTTTTAAAACTCTTCTTTCACTTGGAATGCAACAGTGAGGTGCCTTTGACCCTTCTTCATAAGGAAACTAGCTTCCTTTGTAACAGTGGCATTCATATATTGCTTTTATTGGGTTCTAGGACCTGAAAAACATGCCATGATATTTCTTGCACATTTATGAACCTATGTGTTCAGTTGCACTGCTTCTTTGGGAACTGAGCTCAAGTTGCCTTCTGTCCACTATGATGTATATCTAAAAGGAAATCTTCATGAATAGGAAAAACAGGGCCTTTTGAAACGCAAATTATCATGTCCTTTGGCTTGTGTCATGACCTATCTCTCTACCAACAGCAAAGTTGTGTTATTTGTGCTCCAGACTACTTTTGAAAGAAACCTTGATAAGATACAAGTTTAACTCTTGGATTACAGTGGTACCCCTGCTTTCCTTCTTTGTCCTTTACATCATTTCTCTGTTTCAACTGTCTCCTATTGTGTTTACAATTTGTCTCTCAGTCAGTGAAAACCCTGAAATTAGTCATTGCCCTGGCCCTCTACTTATGAATGAAGGAGGCCTCTCCTAAAAAAATGCCTGATGTTCTTTCAACCTCTGTCTCAATCAAATGCAGAATGTTTTGAAGAATCAAACTGTTATTGGTTTCCCTTATACATGATGGTAGAAGCTTGTTAGAGACTAGGACTATCGGACTCTTCTGGCTATCTGCTCAATAATGTTTCTCCATTGATGATCAACTCATTATCTTTATAGATCAATAATAATGGAGCTTATGCAAACAAATCTTTAAATCTTACTACTTTACCTCTACCTTAAATCATCATTTTCATGCAGAAACCCTCAATTGTTGTCTCACTGTAACCAAAACTTGTCTCACAGTCAGTGCAGCTCTTAGAATCAAACTTTTCCATCTGCCCTTTGCTTATAGATGAAGGAGGCGCTTTCAAGCCTCTACTTGTAGATGAAGGAGGTTTTTCAGTCATGTTATATCATCAGCCCTGTGACAGTACTATTTTTCCTTTTACTGTCCTTTCAGGCTTTGAATGTGATCACAAGAGCTTAATGAAAAACTCTTTGCTCTGTAGCTGCATCCCAGGCTCAAGATCACATTGAGAAGCAGCTATCTCCTCATGTGGAGCTAAATATTGTCTTCTGGGATGCTGGTATGCCTCTGTCCTTGAAAGATCCATTAAAACACTGTAAAAACACTTAGAATCAGTTTGATTTATGGTCTATGTATTTCTGAGACTCGAGGGTGTATTAGTGGCGTGACCTAGGGTTGTAACCAACTTTATTTGCAGAATGGGAAGGTCTGTTATGACTGGTCTATAGCAGATGGAGGTTCTCTGGCTCTTGGATAATTCGCCAAGGGAGAAATGCCTTAAAGCGCCACTTCCTAACTTAGGGGAGACTGTTTGGAAAGATTTTGATTGTTTCTTTAGAGCTGATGGGCAGACTAGTAGGTCTGAGGCTAGGTAGGATTTTATAATGAGGTTTCATTTCATTATGGGCAGACTGAAAAGTAAGAGGGAAAATTTTTTTATGGGTGTTTTCCAGCTGGAAAATTTGACAAATTTTTAGATCAGCTACTAGAGAACTTGGCTATTAGAACTAGTCATCACCAACAAGTGAAAAATACTGATGACTAATAGTGGCTCCATTTGGGGAGGGCAGCTCCTTTTCAGGATGTGTCTAGAATTTTAGATCTTTAGCTTATGAAGACCAGTGCCTTATCCATTGGCTCAAATCTCACCCTTCTTTGATGCTACTTCTGAAAAATGACGGTATGATTAGCATCAATGATATCTCTACTTACCCCACTATCTTTCCTAACATTTTTTCTTCTTTTTGGTGCATTTTGTCTAGCATCATTTTGACAATATATATTTTTTTATTTTTGGAAAACGAACCTATCTAAATCTACACTTATATCTGCCGGGAGTTCAGATTAAACTGATGAACTCCTTCATCACTCTACCTATGCTAGATCAAATTTCAAGATTAAGCTGTTTGACAGGATTTTGTTCTCTAATCTAAAACATAAAATTGAAAAGATGATCAAATCAGGGTTAGACAGTCTGATTTGTCATGTATTTGCGACATGAAAGACAAGCTGTACACAAATATTATTTTGCAGAAATGGAAACTAGGAAAAACAGGGCTAAGATGCACAACTTGTTTTTCATCCCTGCTTCCCTCTTTGGTTTTGTTTTGGGCGTGTGGAACCAATATCTTTTCCTAAGCTACTCTCTTTGATAAGTCAAGCTTACACAATGTTGACCATATTTTTCACTCACTAACTTATCAGCAAATAAATTTAAACATGTTCAGCTATGATTAGGCTAGATAACTGAACAAGACATTTGAGTGCTAGTAGCAACATTTAGACTTGCGCACTTTCTGAATGACTATTTTTTGGGAACATGGGGCCTTTTTCTATTTTTCAACTGCCCTCTTTTCTATTCTTCTATTGTTTTTGACTTTTCTGTTTTATCTATTTTTCAAGCAGTGGTATGTACGATGATTGAAAATGTTTTGAAATCAGAAATCTTGGAAATGGAAAAACTTAAGCATCTTATCCTCGTAAGGATCTCCTACCATTCTTGGACCATTCAACTCCTGAAAAGAGAAATTTGGAAAATTCTCTCTTTCTAGCATGACATAGGGATTCATGCAAGAATCTCTTAACAAACCCGTATCTTCCCACTGTACCTCTTTATACCTCTGATTTCCACTCCTTCCTTTACTATACATATTCCTTAAGTAATGCATATACTCTTGGTCATTTTTAAAATAAATAATGGCATCATCAAGGTATGTTAAAATGCAGAAATTCAGGACTAGAAACATGGCTTTCATGAGCTTATTTTTGATATCCGGTTGTTTTGCAATTTTGAGTCTGAAACTGGAATTACTTGCAACATACTAGAAAAAATCTTTGAGCTGTCTACTTTGCAAGGGAATTATTTGGCTATAACCTAAAGCATCATCTTGCAAAGGCATATGATTAAAAGCACTTATCATTGGTATATCATGGTCTTGAGTAGGAAGAATAAAATTTCTGTTATAGGGATGTGCATTAGTGTTTCTAAAATCAAAACAGACCCCATGACCAGCTATTTTATCTTTGATCATTACTGATTGTTTCAGACTTTTGTACTTTCTTTTGTCGAAACTGTTTCTTGGAGTAATGGTAGTGGCATAGTGTTTGTCATTGTTTTCTCTATATGATGTAGTATTCTGCACGAGATTTCCAATTCTAGCAATTCTAAGTCTTTGATGGAATGACAAGATTTTAGCCAATTCAAGTAACTCTGGTGTATTTGGACTGTAATTATCATTTTTTCTCATAAGGAGTTTATCAGGTACTTTTTCTGGATTTTGAGCTGTTATGGCTACAGTCAAAGTTTCACTTGTAGAGGAGGAGTTATGTGATGGTAAATCTTTGAGGTATGGTAAAAACATTAAGCTTTCCTGTTCCTGAGTTCCAAAAAGGTTTGTGATATGTAAGTCCTCTAATGCCTTTATTCTGAAAATTTTTCCTGATGTTACTGTTAAGGTTTGGCTAAGGTTCGAGAAATTTGCTTGATAGTACATAATGGTTTGTGCTTCTTGCTCTATTCCTATTTCAGAAGGAACATACTTACTTTCCTCAAGACATAGTTGTTCATGATCAAGATAGTTTTGATTATCTAGTTCATCATAGAGAACTAGGGGCAGCTGATGTGGAGGATCTAATTTTGTTTCAGTTTCTTCTGACTGTTCTTCAATTTCCTCATCAATATGCAAAATAAAAGAGTTTAGGTCGGAAAGCACGAAATACACTGGAATGTTATCTGGCCTTTCTTGGCTACTGATCATGTATTTCATGTATGACTCTCGATAGAGTATTCTTGTTTGGTCAAACACAGGAATAGCGGCGTAAGACATGTCAAGCTAAATATTCCCTTGGAGCTTGGCTCCCCAAGATCTGGATAGAAGCATTTCGTATTTGGGAGGAATGTCTGCTACCACTATGTCCATGATCAGATGCTTTGTGGGTATTTGGGCCAAGCTAAAATGCAGATCCTTGATCAATCCTAGACATTTGACTCTACTAGAATCAAAAGAGTATAAATATTTGTATGGTCTTGTGATTTCTAGGCCTAATCTTTGCATTACAACCTTCGGCATAAGATTATGCGAGGCACCGAAGTCTAGCATGGCATTGTGAAGGATTTGGTCATGGATATTTAAACTGATGTAAAAGGGAAGAGTGGTTCCCTCTAGGAATTTCCCTTCTACCTTCGGACCAAACAACACTTCAGGAGTGTCATCAGCTAGATTAAGGGTGTTGGCATCACTTCCTATATTCAAGACTTTTAACACTTGGGACTTGTAAGATTTTTGGGTGATGAGCTCGGTAAGAGGCATGGTGATATTTATTTTGGTGATTTCACCCTCAAAACTAAAAGGTACCTGCAGTTTAGACATGTTTGTTTCAGCTTTTTCAACCATGACCTTCTCTATGTTCTGAGTTTGCTGGCTCTGTTTCAGGATTTTGTTTGCCACAACCATTTCGAGAATCTTTGTGGAAGTACTAGGAATATCTGAATCAGGATTAGTTTGGGTAACTCTATCTTTGTTTTGGTCATTTTTCCCGACCATGATTTTGTTGCTGTTGACTGCTTTCTTAAGGATGGTATCAGGGGTTTTAGTAGTGTCTGAGCTACCTTTTCTGGAGTTGTCTTGATTTTTCCTGCTTCTAAGGTCATACTGCCTGTGAGCTTCTATTATGGCATTCTAAAAATATATGAAAGGATCCTCGGGATCTTCATAGTTGGTTTCATCATGATTTGGAGAGAAGAATGCTTGTTCTTCTTCCGTGAGGTACTCCTCACTCTCATTATCAGACCCTATGAGGTTCAAATGACTTTCATCAATGGGTTTTGTATCCCTATCATCTTCTTCCACATAATTATCATTAAATGGTGGCCTAATTTGTTGGTCATTTTCCCTTGGTCTGTTTTGAGGCTATTCCCTCCTAAAATTTTGGTTCCGGTTTCTATTTGGAGGGTTTGACTGATTGTCCCTAGTAGGGGTCTTCTCACTTATCTTTTCCCACATTTTGGCCATGGACCTAACTAATTAATCTATTATAGGATCTAAGGAAGGGGATGAAGTGGAGACCTCATCCCGGTATGTGACTTTCCTTTCTGATCTAGTTCTAGCTCTTTTTTCTGCTAATTTGGCCTATGCCCTTATGGCTACTTTTTGCATTTCCTCTAGGGTAGGGAGGTCCTTGTCTCTTAGCTGATAAGTCATGTTTGGGTCAAAACCCTCGGGGAACTTTGCCAAGGCTGAACCAAGTGGGGGTTTGAAGTGAGGTGGGAGGGCGTTATACACACTATTGAACCTAGTGCAGTATCCCTGGACACTTTCCCCATTTTCCTGTTTTAGATTGTTATATTCTGACAGGATTTGAATAGGGTTCTTTCGGATTTCCCACTTGTTTATGAAGGTTTGGTAGAGTTTTGGGGGGTTCTGGATGCTGTTTGGAGTTAAGCTTTTGAACCATTTATTGGGTTCTCCACCCAGGCTTTGGGCGAACATTCTCATTCTGATGGTCTCGTCTTCTACTTCCAAGTATTCAAAGGTATCGCTAATCTTATTTACATGTTGTTGAGCTGTGGCAGTCTCTTCTCCGGTAAAATGTGGGATTTTGGCTTGATAGTCATGTGGTAAGGGAGCCAAGGGTTGTGGCAACAACAAGGGTGCGTACCAAGCTGCCATGACGGGAGCTAATGGATGATGTACCAGATGAGGGCTTGTGGGATGAGCTGAGGTGGTTTGAACAGTAGTGGTTTGGATGGGTGTGGCGGATGTACTTGGACTAGTGACCTGGTTTTGAGCAGATCTGGGATGGTATGAGCCAAAGTGATGGAGAAGCTGAAATTCGGGAGGTGTGGTAGGTGAGGCTTCTCTACTAGGACTCTGTGGCAGATCTAGGGACTCAAGATCGTCAAATTCTATCTTACCTTGTGACTTGCTTTTAAAAATGGTTTTTGTTGATTTTAAGTCAAAGGGGGAATCCTGCAAGGCAGTAAGATGTTCGGGTAATGATATTGCTTTACAGATGGACCTATCGGTAGCTAAATCGCCAGTTTGGGAAGCTTGCCACAGAATATTCTCTGGGTCATCTACTATGATAGGGGGATTTGGGTCTGGATGAGATCTGGTGTTGATTCTTCGTGAAGCCAGATTTTGGGTTTAGAGTTTAGAGAGGATGGTATTTGTGAAAGTTTCGGATGGATGGCCTCTCTAAGGTTATACTAATGTGAAGGATGGTCAAAACAAGAAGTATGGACTAGTGGAGTTCTCCAGGTGGATTTATTATGAGAACTATGGTCCACCACCAACACTATTAAAGATGCTTACGGGAAAATTTTTTATAGCAAACTTTGAGACAACAACTTGCAAAGAAGAGTGATTTACTTGGTTTCAACAGTTTGCTAGGCTGTATGGTCAAGCTAATGGTTCTCTTGGCAAGAAGGCTTCTGCTTACCTCCTATGTTTAGGTGAGGTTTTTCTGAATCGCTAAGTTATACTTAGTTTGTCATTGATTACAGAGCTTCTACCCTAAGTTTAAGTTTTTGGAAGGATGAGTTAGCGGAAAGTATGGTTTATGAAATTTTGGTATTTTATGGAGTTTTTAGGCCTACTGGAGGCTAGTGGAATCGCCAGGTGGAACTTGGTATTTTTGAAAAGATGTAGCTATGGTCCACCACCAGTAACTAGGGAAAAAACCAATCTGGGAATGTTTTGGGGTTTTTCTGAGTTTTTATGTGCAACCTATGATTTATTTAAAGTATTATAAACTTGTTTCATCACTTTGCTAGGGTGGTGAGAACAAAAAAAGTTTGCTTTAAATGGTTTTATGGACTGCTTGCATGTTTAAGTTTTGAAGACTAATGAATCTACAACAGTTTTCTAGACTGTTATGTACTCAGTTAGTCCCACCGTGATCGCCATTATGTTAGTGAGTGATGGGATAAGTCTACAAGATAGTATTCTCACAGGTATTTGAAGGTTTAGGGAAACTAAGTTTGTTTATCACTCAGTGTCCCACCGTGATCGCCATTATGTTAGTGAGCGGTGGGATAAGTCTACAATATAGTATTCTCACAGGTCTTTGAAGGTTTAGGGAAACTAAGTTTGTTTATCACTGAAAGTCCCACCATGATCACCATTATGTTAGGGTGGCGATGAGGTGGCTCAATCGGATAATAGCCTAGAGTTTAGTAAAGTATGTAAGGTCTACTGGAGGCTAGTGGAGTCACGAGGTGGATTTTCAGTTGTTTTGAGGTATACGTGTATGGTCCACCACCAATACTTGATGAAAACCAATCTAAGGGATTTTTTTGGGGTTTTCTGAGTTTTTTATGTTGTCCTAAGGTTTGTAAGAGTGTCCTGAGTCATCATTTTTCTAGGATGGTGAGACAACCAGATTCTACTCTTCTAAGTTTGACTGAGATTTTGAGAGTTCCTAAGGGATACCTAGGATTTTTTGACTCAAAGTCCCACAGTGATTTCCATTATGTTAGTGAGCAGTGGGATAAGTCTACAAGATAGTATTCTCACAGGTCTTTGAAGGTTTAGGGAAACTAAGTTTTTTTATCATTCAGTGTCCCACCGTGATCGCCATTATGTTAGGGTGGCAATGAGGTGGCTCAATTGGATAGTAGCCTAGAGTCTTAATAAAATAGTAAGGCCTACTGGAGGCTAGTGGAGTCGCCAGGTGGATTTTTAGTGGTTTTGAGGTATATGTGTATGGTCCACCACGATTACTGACAAAAACCAATCTAAGGGATTTTTTTGGGGGTTTTCTGAGTTTTTTATGTAGTCCTAACGTTTGTAAGAGTGTCCTACAGTTGAGTGATCATTTTTATAGGATGGTGAGACAAACAGATTCTGCTCTTCTAAGTTTCACTGAGATTTTGAGAGTTGCTAAGGGATACCTAGGATGTTTTGACTCAAAGTCCCACCGTGATCGCCATTATGTTAAGGTCCTGTGATTTGGCTGATTGGCAAGCCAAATGACAGTGTAACATCAAACCAATCTTTGGATCCCAAGGACCTAGCCTTCCTAGACTTAGAGAGGGCTCTCTCTATATGTGTAAGGGATATTTGTGTGTTCTGCTTATTGTGTTCTGATTTTAGGCTAGTTATGAAGTAGGTTTTTTGGTTTTGGTTTTTAGGTTGTGAGGGATGAAATTGATCAAAGATATAAGATAGGTAAAAAGATGTCAGATCAACTGGGCTATGGGGTCAAAAAGGTCTAGAAAGCTATTATATGGTGATACAAGGCTGTTGAAGGGCCGATTTGATTCGAGGTAGAAAGGATCTTTGGGCAAAATTGAACAAAATGGACATCAAGTTTGGGAACAACAAGGGATTTCAAGCATAACTAGTTTAATAGCTGACATAAACATGGTAGGGTGAACCATTAATCATGAGAAATGTAACTATAAGCTAATCAATACATAGAAATAAACATTCAAGCCATGCATAGAGATATATCACCCTCTAACTTTGGGAAATGGCTATCAGAATTTGGGGAAAAACACTTAAGAGAGACAAACAACTCAAATCACTATGCCGGAACGCCTAAAAACAGTACTTCAAGTTATTGGGCACTTTGAAAACAAGATTGCATAGTCTTAGGCAAAGGGCAAGATCAAAACAAGACCTCCTTGGTTCAACAAATGACAATCTAATCAGTCAAAGAGAAATTTCATGGATGGAGCTATGGCTAGCCATTGGTAAGCAGGGCATATCATAAATCATACTTAACATTCATAGAACCATGAATGAAATAAGAAACAATATCCTTAAGTTATTAAAGAGCAATCAAGAATTCTTTAATGTGACTAAGGAAGAAGAAAACATGGAAGCTATGAAGAAACATGATATTTGAGGTGCCTCCAAGGGCATGTCTCAAATTTGTTCTCTAATTATCTATAGCAAGCAAGAAACATGGATTCATGAATGAAAACTAGAAAACAAAACAAAGAAAGAGACACTATACCATTCTACCAAGTCATGTAATCAAACAACAATCCTCTTTCATCATCCAAGAACATCCAAGAGAGTATCCAAGAGCATGAGACAAGTATTTCTTCCAAAGCTTATATGACCATATATTGCTTCTATCATCAAGTTTAGTGTTCTATTGCAATGAATCCTCTTGGAATATATAGGCCAAAGAGGAGGAAAAGCAACCAAGGCAACTAGCTAGCCATTGGTTCAAAATAAATATCTAAACTTGTCCTTGAGGCTTTGCAAAGCCCAAGGCACAAAATATCTAATAAATATCTCAAAAATTGCTAAAAAATGGAAATATATTGACTTTTCATAACTTATCATGTACAAAAATAGCTAAATTCACATGAGGAAAGATCAGTTTTGAAAGGTTCAATTTTTACAAAAATACTCAAAAAATACATTAGCAAAAGGTCCCCTGACTTGTCGGCAACTTTTGGAAGCCTTCCCGATGTCAAAATTAGGCTCATGATAGCTTGTTGGAAAGATATGAGTGTCTGATTTCTGGAAAAACTTGAATTTTTCCCAATCTGATGCCTGGAAGTCCTCCAAAAATAGGACTGTGTGTAAAAAACCAGAAAATAAAGTTTGCTGATAGAGCAAGCAGAGTGTAGAAAAAGTGGACATTTTTCGCCATTTCGGAGGAGTGAATGATCTTCAAATGTCCTGAAAATCACTGAGTGTGTGCTCCTTAAATTATGGCATCCAATGATACCATTCTCCTCCATTGACGATACCCCACACTGAAATGGCGAAGCCGATGATTTTTGGGAAAAAACCCAAAAATGTCAAAAAACCAAAACATGTCAAAAATTTCCCAAAATCCGTGAGCATGACCCTCAAGGGTTCTCAGCAGCATGCTGCAAAGCAGAGGCCAAAATCTGAAGTCCTGATGTGTCCTTTCTCACTTTCCGTGCCGGGATCTTCCCTTTAACCTCCTTGAGCTTGTCTTGAGCAGCCTTTAACTTGCGCTGGGCAAACTGATTTAACTTTTTGTAATGCTCTGTCATTCTTCTTTGAAGGTATATATCCCTGTTTTCCCTCTCCAACTTCTTCTCCAAATGGTCATTGACTCTCTCAAGCCATGCCTCCTTATTGTTTTCTATCTCGTGTTCAAACAATGTAGTGAGAAGAGTGGAATGGAGAAGGGCATTTTCCTCTTCTTTTTACTTCTCAAGGACATTTTTAAGCCCCATGGTTCTAGGCCTCTTTCGCTTAGGCTGATCATCGCCTTCACTTTCATCAAATTTTACATTGAGCTCTTCCAACCTTGCTTGGGATTTGGAGGCCCCTTTATTGTACTTAGTTGCCCGTGTCTCATAAACATCCATATGGACACTCAATTGCCTATTTTGGATTACTAGAAATTGATTGAAATTCCTTGCCCTATGAAGATCATCCTTCAATGCATCAATTTGGCCTTCCCTATGGATCAAGAGGTTTTCTAGAATCCGGGCCTCATTATCACTGTCATCTCTTTGGACTTGGATGATGTAAAATGCACTCTCCTGCTCATGACTTTCTTCCATCTTGCCCTTCTCCTTGCTTTGGGTGGCTATTCTTGTGCTCTTCCTCCTAGGCAAATCAATGATGGGCTTATTTGGCAATTTTCCTTTACTTCTTAGAGTCCTTGTCACATTTGGAGTGACCACTCTAGGCATTTCTCTTCTTTGTTGTCCGGGGTTTGGCCTTTTTTGGAGAAGAGGGTATGACCCCTTTACCTTTGTCATCTTGCTTGTCATCCTTTTGAGTTTGTTGTTCTTCTTGAGGAGGTTGTTGTTCTTCTTGAGGAAGTTTCCCTTTTTCATCACTTTCATTCTTTTTTTCATCACTGTCATGCCCTTTTTCATCATCTCCATGTTGTTGTTCTGTCTCATAGGTCTGTTGTGTGTCCTCTTTATGTTGCCCCTGTTCATCCCTTTCCTGCCCTTGTTGTTATTCAACACTTTCTTCCTCTTTGTCATGCTGTTGTTTATCACCACTGTGATGTTGCTGTGTGTCCCTATAAGGCTGTTGTTCAGCCTCATCATCTATTTTCTATTCAAGCTGTTGCCCTTAATCATAAGGCTGCTCACCTTCATCATGAATCTGTTGTTCACCCTCATCACTGTCATGCGGCTCACCCTCATCACTGTCATGCTGCTGCTTAGCACCTTTTTCCTCTTGTTGGTCACATCCTTCTCCTTCTTCATGTTCCTTTTTTTGTTCTGCAGTAAACTTGAGATTTTTAGGACTAGGCCTGCTAGAGGAAGGGGAGGGGCAATGAGTAGGAGATGTAGGGGATGTATGGAATGGAGGGACAGTGGAGAAATCAGGATGAGTAATGAAAACATCCCAAGGGACCTCTCTCTTTTCAAGATGATGGAGAATGATGATTTTGATGAGAGAGTGATGGAAGAGATAGGATATTTTCTATGAGGGAGGCCTCTTCTGGACAGTGGAGGCCATTTTCTCAATGCTCTTGTGTAAGAAGAAAGGAAGATTTAGCTTCTTGGTTCTTGTGAAATGCATCAGCAGTCGAATGTGATAAGCATAGATTCGGGAGAATCTCCCCTCACAAGTGAATTACTTCATGATAATATTCATGAGAGGGGTGTAGTTGGCTAAAAGATATGAGAAAGGGAAAATAGAAGGACAAGCATCTCTGTGTTCAGGCTTCAAAAAAGGTTTGTAATCATCTAAGTCCAAATGGCTTTGTTTAAACCATTTTTCACCAATATAGGGGATTTTAGTGGCCTTGTATATGGATCTTGGGGAGAACTTGAAGTCAAGGCCTGCCAATTGGAAATGTTTGTCTCTGAACCTCAAAGCGCATAGATGTGTTAAAGGAGAGAAACTCTTCACTTCTTGCACCCTTTGACACAAATCTAAGCACCCAACCTCATGGAAATTGAATAAGATAGATGGGTGGGCATTTACTTCTTCGGTGGAAATAGGCTCATACCTTTTGTGCAATCCACTCCTACTATCCTGCCTGAGAGGCATCTTGTTCTAGATGTGCTTCAGCAATACCAAATTGCCTCAAAAGTTCTTGATATGTTTTCTTCAATCAAAACTCTGCCTCAGATGCCAATCACTGTTTGATAAAGGTAAAATTGGTTTCAAATGATGTGTGAGATGCCCTCCTTGCTATTAGGTCTCTGTTCCTCCCAAAACATTGTTTTTCCCTTTGCATGCAACTCAACAAACAATTTTAATGATGGGCACAAAGTAAAACAAAAGGCACATGCAGTCAAAGTGATTTTTCTGTGTTTGTGGTAAGATCACCCAGCTCTTGGTGTTTTGAGGACAATAGGACAACGTTGTTTTTAGATAAAGGCAAAACAAAAATCTTCTCAATTCAAAACATTACTCTCTTTCTTTGTATGCCAATCAGCAGGTAAATTCAAAAACCATCATACAGTCAACCAAAAATCATATACACAGTCAAAGGTCATTGTGTTATAGGTAGAGTCATCAAACTCCTTGTGTTTGGTGTGAGCACAAAAAAAAAACTTTAAAATCGATGATGGCTTTTCTTGAGGAGTTTGATCTGCTTCAGGATCTGTTTGGAGGCACCTCGAACGTTGGATTTATCTGTGGCACGTTTAGAAGGAGAGAACGCCGCGCAAAACACCGTTGGGTCACTTTTTGGGCCCTTGTGACCAGAGGCTACAGGCACGCTGCACGCTGCGCGGTAGTGTAAGCCTGTTGAAAAGTTGTGCCTGAGTGTGCCGTGCAAGTGTAGAGGCATGCCGCACGGTCTATAAGCCCAAAAACTCTGTGCAATTTTCTCAAAACTCCTTTCTCCGATCTCGAGGACAGCAAGAGAATTATTCCCTACATTTTTGAAATGTAAAATGGATGGCAACGGTCTTTAACCCTTTTGAAAGCGAAAACATTCGAGCCCTTTTCACGTTCACTTGGTGGAGGTTTTGAAAACTTTTTGAAAAGCCTTTAATGACTTTTGCACCAATTCTTCGATAAAAAAGTGAAGTTTGAAAAGGTGGCATAGCGAGAACTTTGCTTTAGGTGAAAAAGGCTTTGTTTTAGGAGTTTCAAACCTCCTATATTGCATTTTTAGTGTGCTTTACTTAAATGAGAAACTCTACCACTGCTGACCCTTTAATGTTATTTTCAACATGTAACATTTACTCAACAATACATCAATGAGTTATGAAGCACCTTTGCCATTTTGCAAGGAGGTGGATTTACCCCCTTTTAGCTTTAAACTAATAGTTTCTGCTCTAGATGTTTAAAAGGTGACAATGCTCACTGTGAAACTGATTTAACTGTTAGGTGTCCTTTAAGCTCATCTTTTGACTGTGGGCGCAAAAAAATCAGTTGCATTTTACTCATGCTTTCCCATCCTCTGCCCACTAAAAGGGGATTTCTTTTAAAACTCTTCTTTCACTTGGAATGCAACAGTGAGGTGCCTTTGACCCTTCTTCATAAGGAAACTGCCTTCCTTTGTAATAAGGGCATTCATATATTGCTTTTATTGGGTTCTAGGACCTGAAAAACATGCCATGATTTTTCTTGCACATTTACGAACCTATGTGTTCAGTTGCACTGCTTATTTTGGAACTGAGCTCAAGTTGCCTTTTGTCCACTATGATGTATATCTAAAAGGAAATCTTCATGAATAGGAAAAACAGGGCCTTTTGAAACACAAATTATCATGTCCTTTGGCCTGTGTCATGACCTATCTCTCAACCAATGGCAAAGTTGTGTTATTTGTGTTCCAGACTGATTTTGAAAGAAACCTTGATAAGAGGAAAGTTTAACTCTTGGATTACAGTGGTACCCCTGCTTTCCTTCTTTTTCCTTGACATCATTTCTTTGTTTCAACTGTCTCCTATTGTGTTTACAATTTGTTTCTTAGTCAGTGAAAACCCTGAAATTAGTCACTACCCTGGCCCTCTACTTATGAATGAAGGAGGCCTCTCCTGACAAAATGCCTGATGTTCATTCAACCTCTGTCTCAATCAAATGCAGAATGTTTTGATGAATCAAACTATTATTGGTTTCCCTTATACATGATGGCAGAAGCTAGTTAGAGACTAGGACTGTCAGACTCTTCTGGCTATCTGCTCAATAATGTTTCTCCATTGATGATCAACTCATTATCTTTATAACTCAATAATAATGGAGCTTATGCAAACAAATATTTAAAGCTTACTACTTTAACTCTGCCTTAAATCATCATTTTCATGTAGAAGCCCTCAGTTGCTGTCTCACTGTAACCAAAACTTGTCTCACAGTCAGTGCAGCTCTTAGAATCAAAATTTTTCCATCTTCCCTCTGCTTATAGATGAAGGAGGCGCTTTCAACCCTCTGCTTGTAGATGAAGGAGGTTTTTCATTCATGTTGTATCATCAGCCCTGTGACATTGCTATTTTTCCTTTTACTATCCTTCAAGGCTTTGAATGTGATCGCAAGAGCTTAATGAAAAAATCTTTGCTCTGTAGCTGCATCCCAGGCTCAAGATCACATTGAGAAGCAGTTGTCTTCTCATGTGGAGCTAAATATTGTCTTATGGGATGCTGGTATGCCTCTGTCCTTGAAAGATCCATTAAAACACTGTAAAAACACGTAGAATCAGTTTGATTTATGGTCTATGTATTGCTGAGACTCGAGGGTGTATTAGTGGTGTGACCTAAGGCTGTAACCAACTTTATTTGCAGAATGGGAAGGCCTGTTATGACTGGTCTATAGTAGATGGAGGTTCTCTGGCTCTTGGATAATTCTCCAAGGGAGAAATGCCTTAAAGCGCCACTTCCTAACTTAAGGGAGACTGTTTGGAAAAATTTGGATTGTTTCTTTAGATCTGATGGGTAGACTAGTAGGGCTGAGGCTAGGTAGGATTTTATAATGAGGTTTCATCTCATTATGGGCAGACTAAATTGTAAGAGGGAAAAAAAATTTATGGGTGTTTTCCAACTGGAAAATTTGACAAATTTTTAGATCAGCTGCTAGAAAACTTGGCTATTAGAACTAGTCATCACCAACAAGTGAAAAATACTGATGACTAACACCCCTTATAAATCAACACTGATACCCTCTAATCTAGAATGGAACCTTGAATCTCAAAGTTAGATACTTGGGTGCTCCCCACAAATATGCAAGGGCCCCTCCAACTGGAGAAAATTCTCCATTCCCACCTCCTGGTGGTGGTGGATCCTCTCCTGCTATCCCAGGGTTGTGACCTCCTTCTGGCTCCTCTTCATCATCAGAGAATACCTATATAGAGTGTGCCTTCCCTGTTGCACATCTATGTCTAGGTGCACATGGTTCTTGGCATGTGAAGTAGAGCTTCCTTCTCCTCAAGTCTCTCTGAACAGCATGACTAAGAGGTCCTTTGTTTTGGATCTCCTTTGAAGTAGGAGCCTTCATATCTTTCCCCTTTGATGGAAAAGTGGGACTTTTATAAAATGTTTCCTTTGCCCTTGGCAAGGCATATTGTATATCTCTAGGCCTCTTTCAAAAACTTCTTGAAGCGTAGTTGGCTTGGTTGATTTAACCAACCCATGTAGAGGCTATGCTAGCCCATCAATAAACATGTAGAATCTTCTAGATGAAGATAAATCAGGAACCATAATAGAAAGTTTTAAAAATTCAGAAATGTAAGTTTCTAGATTACCTGACTGTTTGAGCTTAGCTAGCTCAATAGAAAGTGCGTCTGGGTCTCTTCGATAAAACCTCTCCACCAACCTCTTGGTGAACTCTCAATATGTAGTGACATTGGCATGCCCCAGTGTAGAAAGTCCACGAAACCACCAATCATGCGCCTCACCCTCAAGGTGTAGCATAGCTATTTTCATGGCTTCCATCTCCGGTACTTGGTTCAACTGGAAGTAGATGTATAGCTTCTCTACCCAAGACTTGGATGTGCATTTGGATGACCCATAAAAATAGGGTATGAAGAATATACCCATAATCTAGCAAGAATCATTGTTTTGTATGAATCATCCACCTCTATTGTGATGTTTGGGTCTCCTGTTCTCCTTGATTTGACAAAACTCCTGAAAACTTAAATGATTTTTGAATCTCTAAGATTGAGATTCATACTAAAGAAAGTAATCTTCAAGAGTTTCTGGTTCTTGAAATCCTCCATTTTCCACTGCTAAGACTGTAGGCATAGTGGAGCATTGGGAAACCTACTACTTCACTGGTTGATAATGCCAGTGATGTGAAATGCCAGAGCCTTATCCATGTAGAAACCCTTTAATGTATTCCTTATGTCTATCCATCCTCATCTCATTGATCTCTCTTTCAAATCTTGCATGGTTTGAAGAAGAAGCTTGGGGAACTCCTTGTCATCCTCCTCTCTGGATATAGGATTTTTTCCCTTGTCTTCTCTATTATCTGTATAGTCATATCTCTGGTTTCTATTGATATACCTCTTCTCTCTTTCTGTGAGAGGCTCTCCTTCTTCTAATGACATATTGGCTGAAATACACATTCTGAGCCAAGATTATGCTCTGATACCATTGTAATATTCCAAAATTAGAAAAGCAACAATATAGAACAAAAAGATGGAAAAAAGCATTGAATATCAATACATCAACTAGGAGACAATGAAAGAGCCATATTATTATGTAAATAAACATCAAATGAGTACAATATATTTAGGCACAAATCAGACAATATATGAAAACAAGCCTCCAATGAACAAACACTCTCAAATGTGAAATGTTGTTGCTATACAAAATGCCGAAAATCCAATACAACGCAATTTTAGTGAGTATAATTGTTGTTGGAAAGGAAAATTATGTACATATCCTCATATATGTCTCAATAAATTTCAGGAAGAGAGATATAGGCTCCCAAGAAACTTTCCAAGACAACCCAGAAAGGGTTCCTGGAAATACACAAAATACAAAATAGTGATCTACAACACTAGGACTGACATTAGGGGAATTTTGAGGTCTAAAATGGGCTTCCTAAGAAAAATGTACAACAAGAATAAAATTTATAAGAACCAATAGGATTCAAGATGATGATTTCAACCATGGGGGATGATTCACTATTTTTTAAGTAAAAAGGTAAAAATATTAAAAAGTAATAAAATAATAAAACTACCTTTTTCAACTCGTATTTTCAACTTATCTCCCAAAGTTTTTACTCAAATTTTGAGCGAGAGTACTTGTGGGATGAAAAATTTAATTCATCATCCAAGGAGTACCCATGTTGCATACTTTCGATGGACCCTACTACGTAAAAAATGAGAATACATGAAAAAACATGATTACAATCATGCTTTTCATATATTTCCCATTTTTAGTGTAGCAGGGTCCATCGAAAGTATGCAACATGGATACTCCTTGGATGAAGAATTAAATTTTGCATCCAACGAGTACTCATGGTTGAAATTTGAGTAAAAAAATTGGGAGATAATTTGAAAATACGGGTTGAAAAAATAGTTTTTTCTTTTTTCCCTCTAAAATTTGATGATGTCATCAAATCTTATTTGATTTTTTCCACTATTATTTTAGAATATCCTTAGGAGGCCCATTTTAGACCTCAAAATTCCCCTAATGAGATTCACTACAACTACATAACTAGAAGGAGTTGGCTGAAACTGATGTAGAGATGTATAGAAATCCTCCAATAGATTCTCCAAGTGAAAGGCTGATCCCTTCACTAAGGATCTAACCCTCCAACTGAAGCACTGAAACCACCACTGCATCTACTTTCTAAAATAACGCAGTCTAAGAGGGAAACTATGCTGTAGGGGGTGGTAATAGCTTGGCCTGGGGCCAAATGATGAAATAAAGCCCAAGGACCCTCCTTGCTGGCCTCCCAATGGAAGGCTAATTCTCCACTGAAAAAAAAACACAAGAAGTGGCCCTAACAATCCTCCATTGCCTTTGCCCTGTAAAACACCACAACTCTGGAAGAAATTGCATTGTAGTTGAAGAATGGAGCTTGGAATAATGCCAAAATATGGATATGTAGATCACAAACCCCTCCTGAGTGGGCAGTCGAAGTCCCCCTAGGATGAGGTTGGGATTCCCACTTGGGAACACCCTTGCGCTAAATAGCACATCAGCCTTCGCTAAATAGGTAAAGAGTGAAAGAAGTCATAACAGGCCATAAACATAATAATAATGAACATGAGCTCGATGGCTACCTTCCCCTTTGTTATATGCATTTTGAGCCTTCTCACCTTGGTACCCACTCATTAAAGTCACTACTCTCATGGAGAATTCCTCCCACTATCACTGCATTGTCTCTCATTAACTCTCCACTCCCTCCATACCAGTGCTGTTGATTTGGTCAAACTTGACCCCATCCACATGCTCCAACCTCTATTTACACATGAAGGTGTTTTATCCAGCTATCAAGATGCTCCTTATTCACATTAGGAGTGATTTTATTCCTACTAAGGAAATTTATAGGTCTCCCTACCCTCTTATTCTTCTATCTAAGTGGAAAAACAAAATTTAATATTCCAGCTAGCTGAAAGCTAATTTGGGATATTACATAAATATTGTTAATTGATTAATATTGCTACTTGTTATTGATTTTGATGCATCAGATCATTTAGTTGACAGTTTTCTTGTTGTTCATTGATGAGTAAATGAGGTTTGAATGGATTTCCATATGGGATCTTGATAAACTTTTTGAAGAAGGCGTTGAATGGAATTATGATTAAGTTGTTGCAGACATGGTTTGAATGGTCTAGTATTTGGCATCCTAATGAACTTGTTGCATAAATGTTTTGGCATCCATCTATTTAGCATAGTAAACTAAGATATGTACGTTGATTTTATGCATAAAAAGTGCATATATACATGGGTTTCCTTAATGATGGTTGTGTATATATTTTGAGTTGAATTTGTTCAAGTTTTGGTGTTGTTTGGTTATGAAAATGGATTAATTATGCATTGTTCATTCAACTGATTTATTATTGCAGAAATATTTTGTTCATAGTTGTGATTTTTTATGATGGTGTAAGGTTTTGTTCATGAGCAAAGAATTTGATATCTGGCTTGGTTTGATCAGTGATTTGGTTTAAGTGGGGTAGTTGGTACTCTTGGTATTCAGTTTTTTTGGTTGATCAATATGTTGAATCCTTAGTTAAACTGAGAGGGGGGGTGAATCAGTTTAACACATACATAAGCTTTATAAATTTTTCATCAAACTAATTTACATCTTTATTTTATAACCAACTTTAATATGTGAACAACCTTAATATGTTGCAGCAAGTATTAAATCAATGTGATACCAAACTTATTATGAGAGCAACAAACATTAAGAAGATTGGGTAGATCATATCAACACATAGGAAACACACATAGAGACAACAGATATAAGTGGAAACCCATAAAGAGAGAAAACCACATCTTATTATTGTTGTGATGCAAAGGCAAGCTCCAACTCCCTCTCACCACTGGTTTCCTGCAGGCACCAACCTACAGGAGGCTCCAACCTCAGTCAGCTAAAACTGAAAACTATCAAGCTTCAACTTGATAGGGAAGCTCCAACTTCCTCAATTTATCAAAAGAAAATATTTGCTGATTTACCTCAGATATCAGCTCTGTTTTGTAGCATCTCTTTTTGCTCCTCTCTTTCTTATCTTCTCTGCCTCAATTTTCCATACTCTGCGTTCTCTATCCTCACTCTCTCTAACCTCTCTATGCATATGAAGATGATATTATTTATAGAGATTTCCTTATGACTGTTTGTATTCCTCAGGTAATTCGAAATGAATAGCCATACGTCTTAGCCTTCTTCCTTCTCATTTCTTTTCTAGCTCACTTAGAAAAATATAACTGTATGTACTAATTTCAGCATTACAGTGGGATTTTTGTTCTCTTCCGGAGACTTGCCAATGCATCACAACCAATATAAACCAATTAAAAAATTTACATTTAATTACAATGAGAACTCCAGCTCAACTCATTCAGCCTCTTGGATCTGTGCGTATTTGTATTTCTTGTGACTGTGTCTGTCTTTTTCTTCTTTGTATGCCTTTTTGTTCATTATTGTTGCGTAACTCCTGTATGTATGTGACTACACTTTTTATATAATGCAAATCAATTCTCAGCATAATAATAATAGGGCGTTTTTCATATATGCACTGTTGTGTTATATAACTTAAGTAACTTTCGGCGATAAAATTCTAAAAGATCATTTTAATACATAAAATGCCCTTATGGGCCCACTCTCTGAACTTTCTCTATTCTCCGATGCAATGTATCACCTCTTGACTACTTTCGATTGCGATTAATCACAATCGCAACTAACATTTATATGTTTCGATGCTCTGCTCCTTCTCCGATTCGACCAATCACCTCTCGATTATTTCCGATTGCGATTAATTGCAATCGCAACTTCCATTTATATGTTTCGATGCTCTGCTCCTTCTTCAATGTGATCAATCATTGTTCACTTCGTTGTGCCAATGCGATGAATCACTCCGATGCAATGTAACACTGTTCACTTTGATGCCGAAACTCAAACATATATGAATCATCGTTTAAAACATATCGGATCCGGAACTCAATCGCAATTGCAACTTTTGGTTAACATGTTCCACTGCCAACTTTTCTCCGATGAGATTCGTGACTTGAGTCCCACCTTATAAGACTTTGTTTGTATTAGGCCTGAACAATAGAGCGCTTTACATATATGTATATATGTACTTTGGCCCCTTGTTTATAAAGCGCTACATATCTAAAGCACTACATATATATGTATACTTTGCCGCTTCAGTGTTTATGTATCCTCCAGCTGGGGCTATGATTCTCAGAATTTTATGTAGGGGTCCCACTTGCATATTAACTTTGGTTTATAAGCAAGCATTAACATAAGGTTTTCATTCATTAGTCTCCATATAAAGAATTCGTTTTGCTCAATATAAGACTATGTATGTATATACATAGAATTCTATTAATCCAAAGTCTCCATTCTTAGTTTATATCATATTTGAGCTCCGATCATTCAACGTACTTTCAGCTAGGCCCCAGCGCCTTCTCCACTCATATAACCATATTAACGCTCACATTTTCATTTCCAAAGAAGTATTAAGGTTTCTTCAGCACAAAATATTTCACACAACACTTAACACTTCATATTTGAATAGTATTCATATGCACTTATTAACACATAGTCGGTCGCATCATCTTCTATACTTTGGTTAAACCCTCACACTAATATATATAGCAA
The DNA here is from genome assembly GCA_034641835.2 of Pinus albicaulis. NCBI lineage: Eukaryota > Viridiplantae > Streptophyta > Pinopsida > Pinales > Pinaceae > Pinus > Pinus albicaulis. The sequence goes on from CM076576.1 coordinate 32,609,081, forward strand.
CAGTGACTTTTTGGGCCGACATGTGTTTGATAAACTTTTCACTTTTAGTATGTTCCAACTGAAAGCCCCCTTTGAACATATATATATATAAGCCTAAGTCAATCTTCGACCATGGCTTTAATCCTCAACATAACATAATGTATTAACTTGCAACAAATATATACTCCACACATAACCCATTCTTATATGTGCACTCAACTTTAATATATATCCAATATTGCAATGTAGATCAAACCCGATACATATTTTAGCACATATACATTCTCGGGGCCCACCTCCATTAACACGCCTCTTGCATCCAACGGCGGACAGTTTATCACATCGACTCCGATGATCCAACGGATGTCATACCATATCGCTTTTTTTATTGAGTCAAGTTTTAACACTTCAAATTTGCGCGAAAAAGGTTGTTTTACAAAACTTCCTGAGGACACGTGCCAACAAAAAATTCGCGCCTTCATTATATACATATACATATAGTCTCTGTTTAAAAAATTTATTTCTTATTTCTTCAGCACTTTAATATATGAACCCTATCTCAATGTTATGTTAATACAACGCTACCATAATGTTTAACACCTGCGTTACATTTTTATTCCCCTTATACACATAGCCTCGGTTTTGTCCTTTCTGCACAATTCCACATGTCCTGCAATCATTTCACTGTTGGTTTGTGTTGAGTCTCAAATCTTCATCTTTTCCATACACTTTTCTATACCTTTTTCACTCACCTGAACCTCCCAAGTTGTCAATATCATGTGCAAAAGAGCATCTAACATGGTTTTTAATTATATTTTTGTGTTTTCTATTTGATTTAGATTTTGTTCATTCAGTTGCGGAATCTTGCCACTTTCCGCAGCTGCTGCAACTTTCCGCAGCTATTTTGTGAAACTCTATGCTACAGGTGTCTACAAGGAAAACGAGCCACATGGGCAGGTCAGGAATGATGTGGACATGGTTCGTGTCCTATTGGTTCGAGCAAACTCATCTAAAGAAGCCGCGGTCAAAGGCATCCACATGGAAGTCAACCATAGAGTCTCATGTTGGCAGGACTCTGTTTCGTGTCACATGAAGATTCATACGGCCGTTTCTAAATTGCGGAGGATAAATCGACATCTGTACATGGCTCCTTATTCGAATTCAAGCATCCACTCCTCATAGATTTACTTTCCAACACGGCCATGATCCTAGATCCGTGGACATAATGGTCTACGTGTTCTCCACCAGCATGAACTTTAGGAGACAATTATATTTCTTTTGTTATATATAATGCGTTTGCATACGCATATAGAGTTAGTCGATGTTAGTCTCTGTTATCTTTTATTAGTCTGCTCTGTAGTGTGATTACGCTGCACTTGTGCCGTAACATCACCTTCCTGTAATGACTGCTTTTTAATATAAGAAGACTCTGTTTTTAACCGAAATTCGTATTTGAAGATCGTTGCCAAGGCTGGTGTAGAGGGCCCCTGCTCAGCTAAAGTTTTGTGTATTAATGTATAGTTCTCATTTCGTTTCTTTAAAAATCATTGTGCCATAATCCATTCATATGTTTATACATTGCATTTGCTTCATTTCTGTTTATAAACTTCCATAATTTACATTTCACTTCTGTCTTTCATGTTTTATGTTGTTAATCACTGATCAGTGTTCTTGTTTCAGATTATAGATAGGTAGCCCGGGCATTTTCATAGCTTTTTGACTAATGACATGGAACTAACATTGTTCTGCTGCTAAATTGCTTTTCACAGTTTCTGTTTAATTTCAGTATTTCTTTGTTCATTTCAGTTTTGCTTATTTTCTTCAGTAGTTAAATTTAGATATATTAAGCTGCTCATAGCATCTTCAGTTGCCTCCGAAAGCCACAGCTGGACTGATGGTGAGGGATTGTATTATGAAATGTGTAGTTTAGTATTAGTTTCTTTTCCGCAAATTTAGATATATTAAATCATGCATGACATCTTCAGTTGCCTCCGAAAGCCACAGCTGGACTGATGGTGAGGGATTGAATCATGAGTGTATGGTTTAGTATTAGTTTACTTTCTGCAAATTAAATATCGGTTACTCAAGTTGTTTATGATTACTTCCGAAAATCATAGCTGGACTAATGATGAAGGGTCAGAAGATAAATTGATGTAATCTGATTTAGATTTATTTTGTCGCAATTTTGAATTTCTTTAAAGCATAGTTTCTTTTGTGTTTAGTCAGCAGCAAGAATAGTTTAGTTTTCATGCTCAATAGTTCATTGTTTTGATTTATTAGATTAGCAGCACCTTTTCATTTCAGCAACACATTTTCATTTCCTTTCAAGTCTTGTCATTGTAAATTTCAAATTTCTTTTTAAAGTTTCAAGTTGGTAAATCATTATAGGGGATATCATTTCCTTGAACAAACATAACCAAACTTGTTTTCATCTTAGAATTTCAATTTCACCTTAGAAAACCAAAAACGACAAAAAGTTAAGAAATAGGTTATCTTGCACATATAGTGCGCCGCACTTCATCAGCTTACGATTCCCGGATTGACAAATTAAATGCAGCAATTTATGACATACTAAATTGACCAAACATTTTGGCGCCGTTGCCGGGGAAGTGTAACTAGGTAGCCAATTTCTTAAAAAAAAAAACACAAAAATTCTAAAAGAAGGGAAAACTTGATAACTTCTTGAAGTATGCTCTCCTCTTGCACCTAGTGTGATCTGGAGGATCAGAAAAGAGAGTTATTGGTTTAGTAATTTCTTAAGTATGCTCTCTTCTTGCACCTAGTGTGACCTGGAAGATCAGAAAGAGAATTATTAGCCCAACTTTTAAAAATAAAAAAATGACATGCATAGAGCAAGAGATTCTAGGGGAAGGTTTATAGCTAAAGCCAAGAGTTCGATTTTCACAACTCCATCTTCTTCAAGGCATAGACCAGATTCACCACCATCTAACCCTAGCCTTAAGATTTTTGGAACTCAAGGAGCAGCTGAATTAGAGGATTCCCCTATACCATCTACTAAATCCCATTTAGAAAACAAAGAGATTCTCTCTCATCCTTCCTTGATAGAAGAACTAGAGGACTTTAAGGACTCTAAAGAAACTATCATGGCAGAGGAAGTAATAGATGGAGGTAGAGGTAGAGGTAGAAGAGGAGGAAACGATGGAGACAACAATGGTGAAGGAAATAATGGAAGAAATAGGGAAGGAGACAACTTGTTTGGATTCCCTATAGTTGATGAGGAAACTCATACAACGATGAAAAATATCTCACCATATGTCCTCCCTAACTTTTATGGATTGCGAAGTGAGGATCCTGAAACATTTCTGTTTGAGTTTGAAGTTGTGTGCCGAACTTATGACTATATGGAAGACTCTCAAAAACTCAAACTGTTTCCTTAAACATTGAAGGGATCTGCTTTGAAATGGTTCATGGGATTAGCCACTCAATCTATTAGGACTTGGAATGATATGAAACAAACATTTTTGGATAGATACTTGGACTATTGGATGCCCACCAATCACAAGGATGAGGTATTCAAAATGATGCAAAAAGAAGATGAAAACTTGGAAGACTTACTTGAAAGATTTCAATACAACTTGAAAAGAGCAAAGATGAGCAACTTAGATGATGAAACCTTGAAAGCCCTCATATTAAAAGCCATTAGAGATGAATGGATAGATATTTTAAACATGATGGGGAAAGGAGACATTTCTTAACTTCCACTTCGTGACATAACAGAATTATGTGTCCATCTCTCAAGGGGAAAATCTAAAACAGGAAAAGGGCCTAGGGATTATTTTCTTATTAGGGCTAAAAAATCTGCAACTGGATCAGTAAGTAGGGCAGAGATTGGTAATATGCTTGATGAGTTCAAAACTGATATCTTAGGGAGCCTTAGTGAACAACTAGACACCCTTAAAATCCAAAACAAGCAGAAAGCAGAAACAGATGCTTTAGCCATCTTTTGTCTGAAATGTAGGAAGAAACATGCTTTAAGGGAATGTCCCTTGGATGCAAAAGTTGTAGAAACATGTATGATTTGCTCAGAGAATCATGAGATCAAGGATTGTCCTTCAATTCCTGGACTCAAAGCTGTCTTTCAAGAAGACCCAAATTCGGTAGAATCTCTCTGTTTTGTTGCAAGAAGACCTTGGCAGGGACAACAAACTCAAGGGTTTAACAACCCTATGAATCTTCAAACCCCACCAAATTGGAATCCTTGGCAACAACCTTGGCCCCAACATCAGAATCCATATCAACCATGGGTACAAGGGATGCAAAATCCCTATGGGAGATTTGCTCAATTTTATCAATATCCTCCATCTTTTCAAAATCAACAAGCTCCACAACTTCCAAACCCAAATCCACAACTTTCATTGCCATTTCCACAACAACAACCTTCTCAATAAAATACAAATCCTCAACTCATGCTCCCATACCAACAGAAGACAAATCAACTTCCATCTCAGCCATTGCCAAATCCTAATAATAAAAATCCTCAGAATACTTATATGGTAGAAGGACAACAATTTCCTACCTATATGATTGTTCCTCTCAACGATGTACAACTCAGATCTGGTAGAGTTTTAGAAAAACCTTCTATAGATATTCAAGAGCAAGATACCTCTGAGGAGGATTCTCTTCAAGTCAATAAGGGTTCTGAGGAAGAATCTCTTAAAAATTCAAACATTCAAAAAGAAAAAGAAAAGTTAACATCCACAACTCCTATAGTTGAGCAACCGCATCTTCATCTACACCTCCTTTTCCTGAAAGACTACAAATTGACAAGGGGGTGGAAAAACAAATCTTGTTGCCTAACTATGACTTTCTAGATGAATTGAAGAATGTTTGTATCAAGATTCCCTTGCTACAAGCCATTCGGGAAATTCCTATTCTAGCAAAAACCATAAAGGAGTTGAGTTTCAAAAGACCGGGAAGGAAACTAAAAGACACAAGAAGAATCCACCTGGTAGGAAAGATTGCAGACATTATGATGGGAAAAATTACCATGCAGAAGTATGTAGATCCAGGAAGTCCAATTGTCAAGAAACATATAAATGGGATAGAAATTCCAAACACATTGATTGACTTAGGGGCTGCTATCAACATTATGAGTAGACAGACTATGGAACAACTAAAACTTCCTAACCTTCTTTTTACACCTACTTTACTGCAACTTGCAGATCGATCAGTTATTAAACCAGATGGTGTATTAGAAGATATTTCAGTCTCCTTAGATTCTTGGGAATATCCAGTGGATTTTATGATTTTGACTCCCAAGAGTAATCTAGGAGGGCACCCACTTATCTTAGGAAGACCTTGGCTAGCCACAGCTGATGCTTTTATTAGTTGTAGATCTGGAGACATGTACATTTCTAATGGTAATTCGACAAAGAAATTCAATTTTTATCCTCCAGCAAGAGAAATCACAGAAGTAGGAGACAATGAATGGGTCGATGATGAGGACATTATACAACTTGTCTTTACCATTTCTAAAATCAGTGAGGATAGTCAAATTCTGAACACATTAGAAAATTTTGAGACATCTTCAGAATATGACCCCACACAATTTCAGTTGGAATCCGACATAGAATATTTATCATCAAGACAAATGTCTCTTTACTCTATGGAAGAGTTTGGTAATTCTGCTATTGAGATTTTTTCAGGAAAAACATTGAATATCAACAAACATTTGGAGAAGTCACAACAAGAAAAACTAACCAGAATTTTGCAAAAACATTCTACTGCATTTGCATGGGAGTATACTGACATGAAGGGTATTGATCCTAAGACTTGCATCCATCATATCTATATTGAGGAAAACAGTAGACCAATCAGACAACCTCAAAGAAGGATGAATCCAAATCTTAGGGAGATAGTGAAAGAAGAGCTCCAAAAACTTCTCAATGTAAACTTCATTTATCCAATTTCAGATAGCCGATGGGTTTCTCCTTTGGTTATAGTACCTAAAAATAATGGTAAATGAAGGGTATGCATTGATAACAGGGAATTGAACAAAGCAACTTTGAAGGATCACTTTCATTTGCCTTTTATTGATCAGGTATTAGATACATTAGCAGGTAAAAAGTACTTTTCATTTTTGGATGGTTTTAGTGGCTATAATCAAATTCAGGTAGCACCTAAAGACCAAGATAAGACCACATTTACTTGTCCATGGGGAACTTTTGCCTACAGAGTGCTTCCTTTTGGGTTATGTAATGCACCAGCAACATTCCAAAGAGCAGTACTAGGAATTTTTTCTGATCTAATCCATGATTGTGTAGAGGTTTATATGGATGATTTTACAGTTTATGGTAATTCATTTGAAGAGGCATTAGAAAATTTGGAAAAAAGTTCTTATAAGATGTAAAGAAACAAACCTTTCATTAAGCCATGAAAAATGCTTTATGATGTTTACTGAAGGGATTGTTTTAGGACATCATATTTCGGGAGATGGGATTAAGGTTGATAGATCAAAAGTTGAAGTCATCTCCAAGTTTCCTATTCCAAATTGTCAAAGAGATGTTAGAAGTTTTCTAGGATTTACTGGTTACTATAGAAGATTTATAGAAAACTTCACTAAAATAGTATCTCCACTCTTCAAGTTGCTTACAAAAGACTGTGAATTTAAATGGGATCCTGATTGTCAATCAGCTTTTGAATCTTTGAAAACAAGAATATCTGAAGCACCTATCTTGAGAGGACCAAATTGGAAACTTCCTTTCCATATTTCTACAGATGCTTCAGATACAGCTCTTGGGGCTGTGTTGGGTCAAAAAGATTTAATTCCTTATGCCATTTATTACACCAGTAAAAATTTGACTCCCACAGAGTTGAATTATACTGTGACTGAAAAAGAGTTCTTAGCTGTTGTTCATGCAATTAATAAGTTTAGACATTACATAACGGGCTATGAAACTTTTATTCATACTGACCATTCTGCAATTAGATATTTAATGAACAAACCTGTTACTAATGGCAGAGTGACAAGATGGCTTTTACTTTTGCAAGAATTCAATATTGCTGTGTTGGATAGACCAGGAAAACAGAATACAGTAGCTGATTTCTTGTCTAGGATTCAGAATACTAAAGAAGATTCTCCTGTAGAGGATAAGTTTCCTGATGAATACTTGTTTGCAGTAACTATTAAGACTCCTTGGTATGCAGATATTGCTAACTATTTGGTTACGGGGAAACTACCTTCACATTTATTTCCAAGTGAAAAACGAAAAATTATTCAGGAGAGTTCAAAATATTCATGGATTTCTAACGAATTGTTTAAAACAGGGCCGGATCTTGTGATCAGAAGATGTGTCAGGGAAGATGAAATGCCTGATATTCTTAAGGCATGTCATGATGAACCATGCGGCGGACACTTTGCAGATAAAAGGACGGCCTATAAAATCCTTTCTTTAGGATATTATTGGCCTTCCCTCTTCAAAGATGCAAAACAATATGTCAAAAGGTGTGACAGCTGCCAAAGAGTAGGGAAACCTACCCTTTCAAATGAAATGCCACTGCAAACACGGTACTCATTGAACCCTTTGAAAAGTGGGCTTTAGATTTCATTAGACCTATTAATCCACCATCCAAGCAAAAGAAGTATATATTGGTTTGTACTGATTATGTTACTAAATGGGTAGAAGCCAAAGCATTAGTATCTACTACTGAAAATTCAGTTGTTCATTTTCTTTATGAGGATATTTTTACTCACTTTGGTGTTCCAAGAGAAATTGTGACAGATCAGGGGAGCCAATTCACATCCAACTTGGTGGAGAAGTTGATGGAAGAATAAAAAATCAAGCACAGAAGATCTACTCCTTACCATCCGCAAGCAAATGGTCAAGTGGAGTCCACAAACAAAGTTCTTGAAAGTATCATCACCAAAACTATTCATCTACATAGAAGAGATTGGGAAGAAAGGCTTCCTGAAGCCTTGTGGGCCTACAGAACTACATGGAGAAATACAACAGGACATTCTCCCTATGAACTTGTTTATGGGAAAGAAGTCTTGCTCCCCATTGAATTCCAAGTCAAGACCTTCAAGATAGCAGTTCAGTTGGGGATGGACTTATCAGAAGCCCAAAAGCATAGAATGGAGCAATTGAATGAGCTAGATGAGATCAGACAAGAAGTAATTCTAAGAACTGATCTAGTTCAATATCAAAGAGCTAAATGGCATGACAAGTATATCAAAGAGAAGAAGTTTCAAGAAGGATATTGGGCATTGTTATTTGATTCCAAGTTTAAAGATTTTCAAGGAAAATTTCAGACTCATTGGCTTGGGCCATATGAAATTGACAAGATCTTTAGCAATGGAGTGGTAAGAATCAAGACCATTGATGAGTTTCAAACTCCTCTTATTGTGAATGACCATAGATTGAAAATTTATCATAAGCCACTCTCAAAAGAGGATTTTGTCAAATTGTTTCAAGAAAGTTCTATAATCAGGCTGGTACAGAAGAATTCTTCTTCTCCACCAGCCTAGCTTTTGTTATTTTCAGTTAAAAATAAAAATAAAAATAAAAATAAAAATAAAAAAAATGGTATAAGCCTGAAAACCAATCATTGATTGGCAGTCTTATACAGAAAATATAGGGTGAAAATCAGGAACACCTGACACTCTATATTTTCCAAAAAAAAAATCTCTCTCTTTCATTTCACAAGTTTTGTCACCACCCACTCCATTTCATTCCACTTCATTCCATTTCATTTCATTTCATTTCACTCCATTCCACTTCATTTTATCCATTTCATTCCATTCCATCAATAAAAATCTTTTTCATGACCATTTCCATCTGGTCATTTTTCATCTGTTCATTTCCATTCATCCAAGTAATAGCTGTGTCAGTTTCCACAGCTGACATCTGTTTCCGCAGCTGACTCCAGTTTCCGCAGCCAGAAGCAGATTCCGCAGCTACTACTCTGTTTTCAAAAAGAATGTACAGTCAGATGTTATTTCCATAATTATGAAATAAAATGCAGGTGAGAGGATCAAAAATGAAGATATGGAGCATTCAAGACACCAATGAAGAGCAAATAGTTGAAGACCAAGGGAAAAGGTAAAGATTCCAAAGGTATGAATAAAATTTATTTCAAATAGCATTGAAAAACACATTTTTATATAGTTCTGAACCATGAGCTCTATCCATTATGTGCAATGATTATATTGACAATTCTGTAACCTTTCACGATCTCCATATTATCCTCTCACATTCATTCTCAAACAGTTTCATCATTAAACCCCCGATTTTCACTCATGATCCAATATTCCACCGGTGACAATGAGACGTATTTGATTTGACCAAGGACTCTTACAGCCGCATAAATTCATAACCGTTGATTGAAACGTGTTCACATTTATTTCGCAGCCACCAAATTTCAAAATGCGGCCGAGTGTATTATATTCTATCAATCTCTCAGTCGTATCTTTGTTATGCTCATGAAACCCCTTTCTGTTCTGTCTCACTCCATTCCGTTCATTATGCTCATTCTCACTCTCGGATATCTACCCACAGTCTCACTCCATTCCGTTTATGGTGCTCATTCCCATTTTATGATACATTCCCACAGTCATTGTGCTCGTTCCTATGCATTCAACCGTTCTATTTCCATTTGAACCCTCACGCAGGCAAATTTGTGAAGAGCAGAAAAAAGAAATGGGTAAATTGCTAAGAGCAGAATCGGAAGGACCGAAGTTTATGGAGGGATATCCGCAAATAAGGGAGATATTGAAGAAATCAAAATCGCTGCGTTTTATCCAGAAATTCAGAGGTTATCACAAAGAAGTTACGAAAGCATTTGCAAGTTCGTTTAATGGCTTGGAAGCAGAGATTGGAGACCTTAAGTTTGCGGTCAATGAAGCATCTATAGCAACAGCCACGGAACTTCTTCAAGAGGGTGAGCGTTGGTTTAAAAATAAAAGCATCAGTGATGAAGCATGGAAAACAATCTTACGAAACCAAGGTATGGACATAATTGTTTTTAAAAGAGGAATTCCTGTGCATGCATTGAAAGAGGAATGGGCTACTTTGCTGCTAGTTATTCAGAAATTCATTACATGTGAAGGCCGTTTTGGGTCCATGTACATGTACCATACCAGGTTACTAATGAATTTTCTAGATAATCAAGCTCTCAATCTTCCATATTTTCTGTTAAATAGCTTGAAGAAAATGGTTGTGACTGTTCAGAAACACTTAGGAGATGTAGAACCACATCTATATCACCACGACCTTGTAAAAATTTTGATTGAAAATGAGTTAAAGGAAAAGAAAGACACATGGGAACAATTTCTGGTTAGAAATTTCTTTGAGGAACCTCAGGAAATTCCTGAAGGTAGTACAACAAGAAGGAGTAGAAGAAAAAGAATAAATGTTGAAACCCAAATTACTCCTACTCAGGAAATTCCTGCAGGTAGCACATCAAGAAGAAGTAGGAGAAAGAGAACAATTGATGAAATCCAAAATACTCCTACTACTACTATTGAAAGAACTGATAGGGAAGAGAGACTGTCAAAAAGGAAGAAGAAGGAAATCAAGGGTAAGAAGCCAATAACACCAAAAGAGAGAAAAACTATTGAGGCCATACATCAAACTCCTTCTTCTAAAGAAGAAGATCATCAAGTGTTATCTGAAAGATTAGTTTATCTTCAAAAACAGTCATCTATGCCCAAGAAGACAGAGAAAGGAAAACAAAAAAAAAAGGATAGTGTACCACAGCGTGTGAGAAGAAGCAGCAGACTTAAGGGGAAATTGAGGAAAACACAAATTAAGGGTCCTCATTTCATTGATTTGGGTGAGGATACATCTGAACAGTCCCCAGCTGACCATAGTCCATCTCAGTCAGTTAGTGAACCTGGTTCATTTCATTCTCAGTCAGACATTGAACATACTCCATCCTATTCTCAGCAAGATGTTGATGTAAGCCCTTCTCAACCAGATTTTGAAAATAACTCTCCTTCACGGCATTTTGGGGACAGCCCAATAAAAATGACACCTGAAATAGACCCCAAGCAACAGGAAGTATATGACTATATAGAATCTTTGGAAAAGGCAGCTACAGGTCCAAGTACTTCGTCCATTCAGCTTCATACATTACAGGGTGATTTAGTCCAATCACTAAAACAAGAAATTTTTGAGCTAGAGCTTTTAAATAGGCACATCAAAAATGAAAATGAGACATTGAAAGAACAAGGCAAACTGGACAAAATCATCCATGATAATACCATGCTACATTTGGGAATATGGTAGAAGAAGAATAAGAAATTGAAAAGGAAATGCCAGAAGTTGAGCAGAGCACTCGTTAATATCAAATTTAGGTGCTTAATGAAGAAACCCAGAATGTTGGCAGTACCAAGGAAGAAGAGGAGAGGATTGGATGTGCTGGCTGAAGTGTCAAGGCACATGAAATGAAGAAAGATTATCAAAATTTTGGTTGCATGAGGACATGCAACACCTTCACAGTGGGGGTATGTTGAGTCTCAAATCTGCATCTTTTCCATACACTTTTCTATACCTTTTTCACTCACCTGAACCTCCCAAGTTTTCAATATCATGTGCAAAAGAGCATCTAACATGGTTTTTAATTATATTTTTGTGTTTTATATTTGATTTATATTTTGTTCATTCAGCTGCGGAATCTTGCCACTTTCCGCAGCTGTTGCAACTTTCCGCAGCTATTTTGTGAAACTCTATGCTACAGGTGTCTACAAGGAAAACGAGCCACATGGGCAGGTCAGGAATGATGTGGACATGGTTCGTGTCCTATTGGTTCGAGAAAACTCATCTAAAGGAGCCGCGATCAAAGGCGTCCACATGCAAGTCAACCATAGAGTCTCATGTTGGCAGGACTCTGTTTCGTGTCACATGAAGATTCATACGGCCGTTTCTAAGTTGCGGAGGATAAATCGACATCTGTACATGGCTCCTTAGTCGAATTCAAGCATCCACTCCTCGTAGATTTACTTTCCAACACGGCCATGATCCTAGATCCGTGGACGTAATGGTCTACGTGTTCTCCACCAACATGAACTTTAGGAGACAGTTATATTTCTTTTGTTATATATAATGCGTTTGCATACGCATATAGAGTTAGTCGATGTTAGTCTCTGTTATCTTTTATTAGTCTGCTCTGTAATGTGATTACGCTACACTTGTGCCGTAACATCACCTTTCTGTAATGACTGCTTTTTAATATAAGAAGACTCTGTTTTCAACCGAAATTCGTATTTGAAGATCGTTGCCAAGGCTGGTGTAGAGGGCCCCTGCTCAGCTAAGGTTTTGTGTATTAGTGTATAGTTCTCATTTCGTTTCTTTAAAGCTCATTGTGCCATAATCCATTCATATGTTTATACATTGCATTTGCTTCATTTCTGTTTATAAACTTCCATAATTTCCATTTCACTTCTGTCTTTCATGTTTTATGTTGTTAATCACTGATCAGTGTTCTTGTTTCAAGTTATAGATAGGCAGCCCGGGCATTTTCATAGCTTTTTGACTAATGACATGGAACTAACATTGTTCTGCTGCTAATTTTCTTTTCATAGTTTCTGTTTAATTTCAGTATTGCTTTGTTCATTTCAGTTTTGCTTATTTGCTTCAGTAGTTAAATTTAGATATATTAAGTTGCTCATAACATCTTCAGTTGCCTCCGAAAGCCACAGCTGGACTGATGGTGAGGGATTGTATTATGAAATGTGTAGTTTAGTATTAGTTTCCTTTATGTAAAATTAGATATATTAAATTGAGACGCCACCTTTGGTGACGTTCAGTTTTTTGGTGACAAAGGCTATTATCCGTCACCATTGCTCATATGAAATGGTGATGGTCACAATCCATCATTATAAATCATTATTGGTGACGAACCTTGAATGTCACCACAACACCTATACTTTCAGCGACGCCACCTTTGGTGACGTTCAGTTTTTGGTGACGAAGGCTCTTTTGACCCTCACCAATGAGCTTATGGTGACATTTTTCGCCCTTCACCAATGTCCTTTTTTCTTGTAGTGTTGATTGGGATGTGTTTAGTTTTTGAATGAAGTACAGGATTTTTTGAAATACTTATAGCACTTGTATTATCACATTTGATAGAGATGGGTTCATCCATGCTTACCTTCATGTCTTGGAGGGTTTGCTTCATCCACATGACTTGTGTGCAACATGCTGCTGCTTCTATGTATTCTGCTTCTGCTATAGATAGAGAAATAGATGTTTGTTTCTTGCTTAGCCATGCCACCAAAATTTCTCCTAGATAGAATGCACCTCCACTTGTACTTTTCCTGTCATCCACACAGCTGGCCCAATCTACATCTGTGTATGCTGTCAAAGTGAAGCTTTTGCCTTTTGGATACCAAAGTCCATACTGTGCAGTTCCTTGTAGATATCTGAATATTCTTTTGACTGCTAGAAGGTGATTTTGTTTAGGTGTTGCTTGATATCTAGCCACAAGTCCTACTGCCAACATAATGTCTGGTCTTGATGCTATTAGGTACAACAGACTTCCTATCATGGATCTGTAGAGTCTTTGATCTATATCAGCAGATCCATCATCAACACATAGCTTGCATCCAGTGATCATGGGAGTTGACACAGGTTTGCAGTCTTCCATTTTGAACTTTTTCAACATCTCCTTTAAGTGTTTTTCCTGTGAGATGAATGTACTTGTGTTCTTTTGCTGAATTTGAAGACCTAAGTAGAAGGTGAGCTCTCCAATCATAGACATCTCAAAATCTGATTTCATCTCTTCAGCAAATCCTTTTGCTAGCTCATCTTTGTTGCTTCCAAACATAATGTCATCAACATATACTACAACAATCAGGAGTTCATTTCCATAGGCTTTTATGTGTAGATTGTTGTCTACTCCTCCTCTCTTAAAGCCTTGTTTTTGCAAGTACTTATCCAGCCTTGAGTACCAAGCACGAGGAGCTTGTTTTAGTCCATATAGAGCCTTCTTTAGTCTGCACACATAGTCTTCTTTGTCTGTTAATGAGAAACCTTCTAGTTGTTCCATGTAGACTTCTTCTTCTAGATCTCCATTCAGAAATGCAGATTTCACATCCATTTGATATACCTTGAAGTCTTGGTAGCATGCAAAGGCCACAAACATTCTGATAGCTTCCATTCTGGCTACAGGGGCAAATGTTTCATCGTAATCAAGTCCTTCAATTTGTGAATATCCTTTGCAAACAAATCTGGCTTTATTCCTGATTACCTGTCCTTGCTCATTCATTTTATTTTTGAATACCCATTTTGAGCCTATGACATTTTTCTCAGTGGGTCTAGGAACTAATTCCCAGGTTTTTTTCTTCTCAATTTGGTCCAATTCTTCATTCATAGCATTCACCCAATACTTGTCCTTGCTGGATTCTTCAAACTTCTTTGGCTCTATTTGTGATAACATGGCTATGTATACCTCCTCTGTCTGTTCAGTTAGCTGCCTTCTTGTCTGGACCCCTACTCTCTTGTCTCCAATGATCTAATCTTCTGGATGGTTCTTTTGAGTGTATCTTGAGGGGGCTTTCAAGCTCAGTTCAGCATCTTCTGTTGTCTTGCTTGTTTCATCATCATCTTGGTTTTCTTCTTCATGATTGTTTGAAGGACTGCTGCAGTCTGTACTTCTTGTCTTGTTTGGAAGTTCTTCATCAAATCTTACATCAATGCTTTCTACAATTTTTCAAAGAGTCTTGTTGTAGCACTTGTACCCTTTACTCTTGGATGCATATCCTAGAAATATCCCTTCATCTGCTCTTGCATCAAACTTCCCCAGATTTTCATCATTATTCTTTATGTAACACTTGCTTCCAAAGACTCTAAAGTGCTTGATTGAAGATGGTTTACCATGCCATAGTTCATAGGGAGTCTTGTCACTACTTGCCCTTAAATGAGCTTTGTTCAAGATATGAACGGCTGTGTGTACTGCTTCTACCCAGAAGGTTTGAGGAATATTACTCTCTTGCATCATGGCTCTGGAAATTTGTTGTACAGACCTATTTTGTCTCTCTGCTACTCCATTCTGTTGAGGTGTCCCTGCAATAGTAAATTGTTGCTTTATCCCATGTTCATTGCATAGGT
The DNA here is from genome assembly GCA_034641835.2 of Pinus albicaulis. Taxonomy (NCBI): domain Eukaryota; kingdom Viridiplantae; phylum Streptophyta; class Pinopsida; order Pinales; family Pinaceae; genus Pinus; species Pinus albicaulis. The sequence continues at coordinate 32,624,131 of CM076576.1, forward strand.
CTGAAAATTCATAATCTTTGAATTCACCTCCTCTATCTGATCTGATGCATTTTAGCTTGCATCCTGTTTGATTTTATGCTAATGCTTTGAATATCTTGAATTTCTCCAGAGCTTCCGATTTATTCTTGAGGAATGCAACCCATGTCATTCTAGAGAAATCATCTATTATTGGCATGAAGTAGGATTCTCCACTTGGTGTTTTAGTTCTTGCAGGTCCACACAGGTCCATGTGCACAAGCTGGAGTTGTCTTCTTGTTGATAACTCATCTTTGGCCTTAAAGGATGTGTGGGTCTGTTTGCCCAATTGACAAGATTTGCATACGATATGGCATGTCTCTGACATCTTTCTTCTTGCTCAGTCTGATGATATGATCGAAGATGAGATGTCCCAATCTCCTATGCCATAACCATGACTCCTCAAGTTTGCTAAGGTGGCATGTTTCATCTTCCTCTTTCACTATGTAAAAATTACTCTCTGCTCGAACACCTTCGAGCAGAGTCTTTCCTGTGGTGCTTGATCTAACTTCACAGTCTTGTGCTCTAAAAAGAACTTCACAACCTTTATCACACATTTGACTGACACTCAGCAAATTTTCTTTCAGCCCATCTACAAATAGTACATCTTGGGCCTTTCCTCTGCCATTATCTAAGATGAATGAGCCTTTTCCTTTGATTTTTCCTGATTTATCATTGCCAAAAGTAACATTACCAGATTTATTTTCATCAAAAGTTATAAATTTGCTTCTATCTCCAGTCATATGTTTTGAGCAGCCACTGTCCAAATACCATTGGCTTTTCAGGTCTTGAGCAGTTTGAGCCAGGTCACATTTGTTCACCTTCTTTTTCCATTGGAAGCATCCTTTTGTTTGGTATCTTTTGTGATATGATGAACCACATCCTCTCAGAGGGCATTTGGAAGGCATATGTCCAATTTTATTGCATACACAGAATTTGATCATAAAATTTGCAGAATTGTGAGTATGAGCAAAATTTCTTTGATTCATAAACCTCATTTGAGGTGTTGAACATCAATCTTTGTCCATATTTTCTACACTCAATGATTTTATGGCCAAATTCCTTACAATAAAAACAGTAACCATAGAAACAATTTTCATACCTGATGTGAGATTGTCTTCTCCATTTGTTTGCTTGAGACAGTCTCTTCACTGTTTGCATCTTTTTCTAGTTTGAATTACTCCTCCTTGTATGACAGTATGCAGCAATGTGTCCCAGCTTGTGGCAGGCATAACAGGTGGCATTTTTCATAGGAGGGAAGAATCTCCTTTGATGGCTTCCAAATTTGACATACTCAGAGGTATATGATCCTTTTTCTGTTGTCTGAGTATTTATTTCATTCTTTGTTATTAGAGGTTTTTTCTGGTTTCTGTCTCCCTCATTACATGTTTCTTCTTTTGTAGGATTTATTTGAGCTGCTTCATCATCCTTCTTTTCTTTTACAAAAATAATATTTTTGTTTTCTTTTTCTTTGCTTTTACTTGATTCTCCTTCATAGCCTATTCCAGTTTTTATCAGAGGAGATCTTTGAGCATCCAGAATTTCGTTCAACTTACCAGAGCTTGTTGTTTGAGAAGAATTTATAGACACTTTCCTTTGAGCATTTTCTAATTTCTTCCTCAGAGATACTACTTCTTCTTCCAACTTCTCTTGTTCCTGAGTTTTATCCTTGATTTGCTTAAGTAACATGTCTTCTATCTTCTTGGCTTCTTCAAGCTCTACCTTCAGCTGCATGAGGACTTCTGAATTTTGCTCTTCTCTTACATACTTGAGGAGAATGTCCTTTTGTTTTCTGCATTTCAGTTTGATTCTGTCAATCTCCTCCAGGGCACTTCTTAGCTCCCCCTCAAGGTCAACTTCACCTTCTTTTTCATCTTCTAGAAGGAGTCCTTCAAGTTCATCTATGGCCATCAATAAAAATTCAGAGGTTCCTTCTTCACTTGAGGGTTCATCTGAGTCTTCAGATGCACTGCTGTCTTGTTGAACATAGTAAGATTTTGTATTGAATTTCTTTCCTTTCTGCCAGTTCTTTGATGAAGTTTTCTCTGATTCTTGAGCATGATTCCTTACTTTCTTGTGAGAACACTTAGCAGCATAGTGTCCAACTCTTCCACAGTTAAAGCATTTGAAAGGAAGTTTACCTTTGTATTTACCTGAACCTCTATCTAGTTTCTTGACAAATTTAGCCTCTTCTTCATCAGAGCAAGAGCATATAGCTTCCTTTTCTTCTTTCTTCTTTTCTGTTTTAAAAGTTGCCTCCCTCGTAGTTGGCTTCTTCTGTGGGAGCCTCATCTCATAGGTTGTTAGATTTCCAAGCAACTAGTTCATGGTCAAGGTTTCCCAATCAACTGTTTCTTCTATTGCAGACACCTTGGGATTAAACCTGGGTGGAAGAGATCTTAGAATCTTTTGCACAATTACACTTTCTAGTATGGTTTCTCCAAGAGCTTTCATATTGTTAACAATTTCTGCAACTCTTAAGAAGAAGCTGCCAGCATGTTCATCATCATTCATTTTTAAATTTTCAAACTGAGCTCTGTATACTTGAAGTTTGGTTGTCTTTACCTTTTTATTTCCCTCATGGATGTTTTCAAGAGTATCCCACATATCTTTGGCAGTCTTGTTGTGCATTAATTTGATAAATTCAGCCTCACATAGTCCATTTAAGATTGCATTCATGGCCTTTGAATTTGCTACAAATTCTTGTTTAGCTTCTCTCTCTGGGTCAGTAGCCTTTGGGGCATATCCAAATTCCACAGCAGCCCAAACCTCTATTCCTAGAGACATTATGTATTCTCTCATTCTGATTTTCCAGAAGGCATAATTAGCACCAGTGAAAAAAGGGGCTTTATTGGTTGAGCATTCTTCTTGACAAGCCATCTTGGGGATCTAGGATCTCCTTTCAGTGGTTAAACTGGTAATAAAGGAACTGGCTCTGATACCAATTGTTGAATCCTTAGTTAAACTGAGAGGGGGGGCTGAATCAGTTTAACACATACATGAGCTTTTCAAACTTTTCATCAAGTTGATTTACAACTTAATTTTATAACCAACTTTAATATGTGGGAAGTCTTAATATGTTGCAACAAGTATTAAGTTAATGAGATACCAAACTTATTATGATAGCAACAAGCATTAAGCAGATTGGATAGAACATATCAACACATAGGCAATACACACAGAGACAGCAGATATAAATGAAAAGCCATAAAGGTAGAAAACCACATCTTATTATAGTTTTGATGCAAAGGCAAGCTCCAACTCCCTCTCACCACTGATTTTCTGCATGCACCAACCTACAGGAAGCTCCAACCTCAGTCAGCTACAACTGATAGCTATCAAGCTTCAACTTGATAGGGAAGCTCCAACTTCCTTACTCAATCAAAAGAAAATATTTACTGATTTACCTCAGATATCAGCTCTGTTCTATAGCATCTCTTTCTGCTCCTCCTTTTTCTTATCTTCTCTGCCTCAATTCTTCATACTTTGCACTCTCTAACCTCTCTATGCATATCAAGGTGATATCATTTATAGATATTTCCTTATGGTTGTTTGTATTCCTCAGGGAATTCGAAATGGATAACCATACCTTTTAGCCTTCTACCTTCTCATTTCTTTTCCAGCTCACTCAGAAAAATATAACTGTATGTACTAATTTTTATATTACAGTGGGATTTTTTTTTTCTTCCGGAGACTTGCCAATGCATCACAAACAATATAAACTAATTAAAACATTTACAATTAATTACAATGAGAACTCCAGCTCAACTCATTCAGCCTCTTGGATCACTGCGTATTTGTCTTTTTTGTGACTGTGTCTGTCTTTTTCTTCCCTGTAGCCTTTCTGTTCATTTTTGTTGCGTAACTCCTGCATATATGTACCTGTGCCTTTTATAAAATGCACTTTAACTCTCGGCGTAATCATAAAGGCGTTTTTTAACATATGAACAGTTGTGTTATATAACTCAAATAACATTTGGCGATATAATGATAATATATCATTTTAATACACAAAGTTCCCTTCGGGCCCACTTGCTGAACTTCACTTTTGTTCCGATGCGATGAACCTTTGCGAAAGTCCCGATGCGATAATCACAATCGTTGCTTTCAATAAAATGTTCTGATGTTCTGTTCTCCTCTAATGCGATCAATCACTGTTCACTTCACTGCGCCGATGCGATGGGTTGCTCCGATGCGATGTAACACTGTTCACTTCACTGTGCCGATGCGATGTAACACTATTCACTTTGATGTGCCGATGCGATGTAACACTGTTCACTTTGATGTGCCGATGCGATGAATCGCTCCGATGCGATGTAACACTGTTCACTTTGATGTGCCAATGCGATGTAACACTGTTCACTTTGATGTGCCGATGTGATGAATCGCTCCGATGTGATGTAACACTGTTCACTTTGATGTGCCGATGCGATGAATCGCTCCGATGCGATGTAACACTGTTCACTTTGATGCCGGAACTCAAACATATATAAATCATCTTTTAAAACATATCAGGTCCGGAACTCAATCGTAATCGCAACTTTTGTTAACATGTTCCGCTACCAAGTTTCTCCGATGCGATTGGTGAGGGTCCCACAAAGTTAATAAACTCTTCGTATATAGAGTGTTGCACACACTATCAAACCTTACATCTAAGGTTTTCAGTCATTAGTCTCCATATAAAGAATTCGTTTTGTTCAATATAAGACTATGTATATATATACATAGGAGTCTATTAATCCAAAGTCTCCATTCTTAGTTTATTTCATATTTGAGCTCTGATCATTCAACATACTTTCAACTAGGCCCCAACACCTTCTCCACTCGTATTACCATATTAACGCTCACATTTTCATTTCCAAAGAAGTATTAAGGTTTCTCCGGCATAAGATATTTCACACAACACTTAACACTTCATATTTGAACAGTTTTCATATGCACTTATTAACACATAGTCGGTCGCATCATCTTCTATACTTTGGTTAAACCATCGCACTAATATATATAGCAGCAGTGACTTTTTGGGCCCACAACCTCATTCAAGGTTTAACTTTGGTTTATGCTCCAATCGTCGGTATATCATAACATAAAATCCGGACTATACAACACAACCCGATATGTTAACCGTCAGCCATATCATTATAACATATCCACATTATATAAATTACTATAGGTCTGCACCCTTTGTATCATTTCATTCGAATCATCAATCAACTTATAACTAAACCCAACGCGACATTCTAATACACAACCATTCCATGGAGCCCACATTACATATGGCCCCACTAGTTAATGCACCTCGTCAATCGACGGTTGTGAGCTCATCGCTCCTCCAACCTCAATCCAACGGTCCTTAATGGTTTTCGCGTTTTTTATTGGTACGAGGTTTAACACTTCAAATTTGCACGAAAAAGGTTGTTTTACAAAACCGCCTGAGGACACGTGTCCTTCAATGACATATATCGCGTTCATTTTGGCAATACTGCTTACCACTTCAACCAATGCGCGAACCCACTGGTTTTGTGGCCCTTCAGTTTTACTGTTCATGTTCGGGGTTCCACTTATATTCATGGTTCTGCTCCAACAAAAACTTCGCGCCTTCATTATATACATCTACATATAATCTCTGTTTAAAATTTTCATTTCTTATTTCTTTAGCACTTTAATATATGAACCCTGTTTCAATGTTATGTTAATACAATGCTACCATAAGGTTTAACACCCGTCTGCATTAGATTTTTATGTAAAATTTTGGTTCCTTTCTTGGTTCTGCGCCCTTGCTGCACGGTTCCGCATCTCTTGCAATCATTTCACTGTTGGTTTGTTAACGGCTCTACCTCTGCCTCTGCTGCTTGACCATTTCATCTCTCCTTTGTATTCTCTGTCTTCGCCTCTGCTGCTCGACAGTTTCATTTCAACAGTCTTCTTCCACTTGTCTCCTTTTCCATCTATGATGTCTCCTTTGCGCTACTTTGCTTCTCTTTTTGCTGCCCTGTCTCTGTAAATAAACTCTCCCTCTGTTCTTCTCATGCTCCCTGTAAATGTTACTATACCATTCACCAAAGACCTACTGTCTTCTCCTTTGCTTCTGCTACTGTCCTTTGCCATTAATGACAACACTTCTAATAAAGAGACCTCTTTCAATTGGCCTTTTGGAACTTCCTCTTCGGATTCTTCTTTTACATTGGAGCTCTTTTCTGGTTTTTTATCTACCATTTCAATGTCTACTTTCTCTCAAGCTGGTCTCTTTAAACCCCTTTCCTTCAAAAAAGGGGTGTGAGTAGAAATGATTTGTTGTTCTCTAGTTTCACTTAAAGATTGTGAATGTAATGGCTACTCACAAGTCCAAATATATTGATTTTCCCAATTTTATAACTCTGGTCTATTATTGTGTATGTAGTTCCTTGAGTAGTTGTAAGCCATTTCTTAGAGACGAAAAGGTGAGGATCATAACACCATATTTCTCCCTTTTATAATATTCATGCCTTGCAACATTATCTCTACTTGCTCTAGAGCTTGTATTTCACTTAAATATTGCACTTGCAACAACTGATCACTAGTCCAAATATCTTGATTTGCCAATTTTTCTAACTTTTGTATGTTATGATGTATGTAGGGACCTAAGAAATCTTTAAGACTTTTGTTAGAGATGACATGGTGAGGATCATAATTCCATATTTCTACCTTTGTAAAATTCATGTCCTGCAATGTGATCTTCACTTGCTCAAATCTCATTTTAACAATAAAAGGACCCATTCCCTTCTCAAGTTTGAAAGTATACTCATTGTGTGTGGAAAAAAAGTGTGTTTGGTCCACATTAAGCTATATCTTATGAATTCCAAAGAGAAAATTCTCATATGTAGAAATATTGGGAGTTGATAAGGTTGAATTTCTATAGCTTATAGCTTGATCTTTCTATATTATTAAAAAAGAAACCATTCCCCCACCTTCATATCAACACTGAGTTGCAAACATTATTTTTCTTCAAGTAAAATTATGGGAGGAGACTGATCGTTTAGGAAAATGAATATGAAATACAAAATAAAGGAGAGGAACAAGGGAAAACCTTCATTATTCTTTTTTTCTAATTACATTAGTCCAGTAAATGACTAACTAATTTTTTTTTCATGCATTCAACATGCTCAAATTCATATGTCTAAATATAGATGCATGCAGGTATAAGAACAAACAAACTAGATATGAAGGTATCTGAAGTATATGGTATTCTAAAAATGTTGAAGCTGGAAGTTCATTGATTGAGAAAGATAAGTTGGGATGTCTAGAGTAATTTTAGGCTGCAACATTAAGCTAAGAAATTCTAGAGATATTTAATTTATTGTTTCAATCTTATCCTCCCCAAAAATAGATAAAATGACAGATAGGGCTTGTTGAGTGACTTCAAACAATGTAGATGAAGGGTAATAGGCAGTTGACTGAGGATTTGGGTTTCTTGAGGGTACTATAAGTTTGAACATGTTTTCTTTGTCATTCATTTTTGGGACAAGATATATAAGCTTAGACCATTGTTTCATTAGTAATTTTTTGCGGTTTCTCAATGACATGGAATTGAAAAGTATTTCGAATAAGATCTCGAGTAACTTGAAAAATATTATTACCCTTCTATAAATTACAAAACCCTTTAGAGGGACGACAGAAATTCCCAACCATCTGAAATTTTCAAGAAAATCATAAATGACATGGACATTCATATGACATAACCCTGATTACACGAAGTGAAAAAGTTCATTTGAATCATTGAGGTGGTTCATGGCTTATTGAAAAACAACCATAAGGTCAAGAGGACATTGAAAATCATAGATATATGATTCTCATTTAATTAAAGGAATAATATGGGGATTTTATGAATCACTAGGCTGATATTTTTGGAACTTAATCATTTTAAGGTGCACCAAAGACTCGAGATTGAAAGAGACAAAATATTAGCAATACCTAGTGAAATTGCAGAGTTGCATCTAAATTGGAAGATTGAGATGGCATTGGGGATGACGCGACAACTCAAACTAGTGACAAGGAAAACATTCAATCACATGAACACAATTCTATGATCCCCTTAGGTGTAAAACCCTTTTGTATTTGAAATTTTGGTGGTACTTCACAGTTTAACCATTTAGTTGGATTACATCATGTTAGCATGGACCTGATGTGGGGTGCCACCTCATTGTTTGACATGAGAGGTTGCATGGATGGCTATTAATCTAGCAAGCTCGCTTGGCATTGCTAGCTCACTTGACCAGCTTTCTTGAGGATATTTTATGAACTTTTTTTAGAATACACAAGAATCTGTGGATGACATGATTTCATGCTTGTTGTAATTTAAAAAGTTTTAATATGAAATAATTTCTTACCTTATAGAGAGAAAAATGAAGTGAGTAATTGCACATAGGAATTTATGAGCATAAATGAATTTCCAAAACATTGGTATAAATGAGAATAGATGATTTATTTGTTTTTGAATAACATTATGAAAAAAATTGGGTATGAATGTGTAATACATTTCAATGTATCATCCATAAATAGATACATAATTTGAAGTGGTGAACAAACATTTAGGGAATATTATAATATGTTTGGTAGGTAATAAAATGAAGGAGATAAGTTCTTTATATATGATGAATTCTATTATAATAATATATATAATATAGTGAATGGGTTGATAGGACTATCATTTTTTTATTTGTATATAGAATAAGTTTATATAAAATTACATATTTGGTAGGTTTTCTCATATAGGTTTTATATAAAATAAGTCAATATAAAATTATCATATAAGTAGATGTTTCTCATAAAAAGGGTTGATAAAAATCCATGCATTGGATTAAGAAAATTTGAAATAGAAGAACTCAAGAAAAATGAAAACCACAAATATGAAGAGAAAACTTAAAAGGTTTTAAGAATATAACAAAATAGACTCTTTAGAAAAACATAGATAATGATTAACACATCATCATACTTCACAAAAACTCAATACCCTTCATTTCATTGCTGATCACCATTATATAGGTCTTAGGCAGATTTCAAATCCAAGTTAACACCCAACATGAGTTTCTTCTCGTCAACATTTAAAATGTCTTAAACAACGAGGGATGTCATGGTAATAATATAATTTAATGAGTAGTTATTCTTATTGAAGATATTATTTTTACCATAAACTTTTTATAACAATACAAGTTTATGATTTTATTTTAGTAGAGTTATTGTTCCGAATGATATAAAAATGGTTTTGCTTCAGTAAAATTTTATTTTATTTTAAGATTAAAAACATTTGGATTGGATTATAGATTTTGAAAATATTCCAAATAAAATATTTCATACAGTGTTATTTTAACTAAATGATAGTGATGAATAAGTCACATTCGATATAGTATTCAATTAAGAATATTGTCGATTTTGCACCTGAAATTAAATTTTATTGTTTTTTTTATTAAAAAAATATAATTCTCCATAAGAAAATGTCTCTATACATGAACGTGGCATTATGAGAGAAATCTAATCCACTTTTAACATCAGCACTCCACTTGGGCGAGTATGTCTAAACTTCTTACACACACTTGAAAGGGTGTTTTTTAAAATGGAAATGATAAAATTTAGTGCATGTGAAGACTTTCTTTATAATCTAGATATAATAGATGGTGGAATAATTGAATTGCGCGACCCCCCACCCCTTCGTCGTACCAAAGCGAGGTAAGGCCCATGCATTATGTCAATTCAATGGTGATCAACCTAGGTTGTTAAATGGTATTTGTGGAACCTTTCGAGGGAACCATGAATGCAGACCCTTCTCCAATTTTAACAATGTATGAAATTATTAGATAAACCATAATTAAACTTTATTTTTTTTTTACAAGTTACAAATTTTATTCCTTTGATCTAAATGTCATGAAATTTTTCATAATAATGGAGAAACATAATTAAACCTAAATTAATATAGTTTCTCAACATACATCTAATAAAATACTAGAAAGAAATATTATAAGAAAAATTGAAAGGGGAAGTGAAATTAGATAATTCACAAAAATCTTTGAGAAGTAAAGAATGTCTTCAACAAACATTCAACTTAGAAAACTCCAAAATTAAAAACTCAGGAGCCATGAATAAGAGGAACTTTCAATATGATTGGCATCTTCCTTATAGTGTTCTCTTTATGTTCTTCGAACTATTTTACGGTTGGATTTTTTGCCCATTTGTGTAAAAAGTAAAATTATTTTGGTAAATGTTAATTAGATATTCGTCCTCCAAACTATGTTGAAAATTTCAAAAATTTCACTAATAAATCATTTTACAAAATATAAATCATTTCCAAGCTTGAAATAGTTATGATTTTTTTTTTTTAACTTTTCGGGCGTGGTAATTGTGATTTTAGTCATGGAAACCACTTCCACAGTGTTCTTGATTTTTATATGTTTTTAATGACCTCGTATATGTTGAAATCAAACATTAAGAACATTGTTAATCTACATGAAGTGACCTAACAAACATTTATCTACTCTGCATGAATATTGGCTTTTTTATTTATAAGTTTTCCCTACTCATCCCACAGGCATTCAATGAATTATAAAGAAATAGAATCATCTTATTACGTGTGTGTGAAAGAAAAAAAATCATGAGACATTGTGTAGCTATTAGGTCCCCATATTACTAGTGTAGTCCCTTATTGTTATTAGAGTAGCCCCCTTATTGTTATTGTTGTACCCTTGTAACCCCCATATTGTTATTATTATTTACTTACATTATTATTGTTAGGTCGGCTAGGATTATATTGTGACCCCATGGACCCCTATATATAGAAGGAGGTTTTTCATTTGTATCATCCAAGAATTGTTCATTTATGTAATGTATTGGAGGTTTCCCCCTCGAAGTGGCTAATTTATAAGGCGTTGATCTCTCTTTTCTTCTATTTTTGGAGATGGTTTCATAACATTTGGTATCAGAGCTTTGGATTCTAGGGTTTCACTGCTCCAAACAGGTCATTGTGGCATTTTCGCAATAACTTGTTTTCTGCAAGGGTTCAGAAGCTGACAATTTTACAAAGAGAAGCTGACACCTTGAGGGAAGTCATGGAAAAATTTCAGAGCTTGATTCGCGATATTTTAGGAGATAGGGTCTGTGGAAGTTAGAGTTTTTTCAGGCTCCCAAATTTCATCTCAAATAGGTGACCATGGGAAAATCGTCATAACTCTCTCTCTCTGAGCATTGGATTGTAATATTGTAACAAGTAGCCACAAGTAAATAGATTTCATCTCAAATAGGTGACCATGGGAAAATTGTCATAACTCTCTCTCTGAGCATTGGATTGAAATTCTGTAAAAAGTAGCCACAAGTAAATAGACTGTAGTTTCCTGTATATCAATTTCAGAGCCGAAGGAGGAAACAGTGACGCGTGGCACGCCATACAAGTTCACTCTACTAAACTAGTCCATAATTAGGTCATTGTGGGAGATTGGGCATAACTTTGTCTTGAAGAAACCAAATCAGGTCAGACCTCTAACATTTGAAAGAAGATTCAAAAGGCTACTACAGGGCCAAATTTCAGATATTGAAGATCTAAAATCACAGAGATATTTCAGTTTCAATATCGAGCTCCTAAAAATCAAGAAAAAGGTGTGTAATTTTTTTTCAAATTGCATAAGTCTTGTTTGAAAAATCAGTTTTAAGTGATTCCAAAGTCATATTGAGCATAAATATCAGTATTGGGTTCTAAAATGTCTCCTAAAAATAATTTAACATACATTAAGCCCTTAGAGTACTATACTATGACTCATGAAGATTAAGAATTGCAACATGATCTATCAAAAGTACAAGAGCAAGTGCACCAAATTTCGCTCTCATAAAAAGCAACAAAAAATGAAATGGAAGTTTTGAATAAAGGTGTGGAAGAAAAGATGGATGGTTTGAAGAAAAGCGTGGAAGCTAAGATGGATGGCATGGAAGCTGGCATGGAAGCTAAGATGGATGAAATGGAAGAAAAAATGAAAGACAACATAGAAAACATGAATAATGCTCTAAAAGCAAACATGGAAGGTTTGGCAAAGTTGATACAAGAAATGTTTCCTAATGGCGAAAAGATAGTAGAGGAAATTCATGATGAGAACAAAATAAATGTTAATCGTGATTTCATAAACTCTAATGTTGGATGGAAGAACCACCATATTCCAAAGATGGATATGAGGAAGTTTGATGGAAAGGATCTCATAATGTGGATACTACAAATGGAGCAATATTTTGATCTCAATAATGTGAAAAACACACAAAAGGTACGCATTGCAACGTTACATTTAGAACAAAATACATTTTTATGGTATCAATGCCTTTGCTCCCGTAAACAAATTGTCACTTGGTCAATTTTTATGGAGGAAATGATAGCACATTATGAGGATACAAAGAGCAACACCTTCTTTAGCAAAATGATAAATCTCAAACAAAAGGGTTCAGTGGTGGATAACATTAAGGACTTCCAAAAATTGAATATAAGGGTAACTGATATTCCAGAGCAACACAAGATTGATGTCTTCATAGGGAATTTAAAGGATAACATCCAACATGAAGTTCGCATTTGGGAACCTGATTCATTGGAGAAGGCATTCAGGTTGGCAAGAAAAATTGAATGTAAAATTATGGCGACAAGGAAGCCTACCACTCACATCTATAAATATGGAAGTGTTGCTACTCCTAGACTTCCACAACCTACAAGATTGACACCACAACAACTAGAAGAAAAAAGAACAAAAGGGCTTTGCTACAATTGTGATATAAAATACACTAAAGGTCATAAGTGTGTTGAGAAGAAATTATTTTACATAGATTGTGAAGAGGAGGAAGAAAATGAACAAGAAAATTCAAAAGAAGAGGACATACGCCAGGAACCAACCCTAGAATAAGAAGAAAGGAGTCTGACCATATCATGTAATGCATTGGCAGGAATTGCCACTCCTCAAACTCTCAAGATAGAAGGACATATCAAGAAGAAGAAGGTAATAGTGTTGATTGATTCGGGTAGTGCCCATAATTTTACTCATTGTAAGGTAGCCAAGGAATTGAATTGTTTCCTATACCCAGCACCAGAATGTCAAGCGATGGTTGCAAACGGAGGAACTAAAAATTGCTCTGGATAATGCCATAATATCAAGCTAACCATGGGGGAATATGTATTGAATAGTTGATTGCTTTCATTCCAATGAGAGGTGTTGATGTTGTACTAGGAGTACAATGGTTACAATCTTTGGGGACGATAGCTTTTAATTTTCAAGAACTTTTCTTGACATTTTTTTCGGAAGGAAAGGAAATCAAATTACGGGGTATCGCAAGGAAGCCGGGAAAGATAATAAGCTCTAATGCCATGACAAAGATTTTGAATAAATAACAACTAGGCGTAATTACACAAGTATGCTCGCTAGAAGTTCAAACATCAAAATCATCTATTTCTCCAAATCTCCAAAAAGTCTTGGACAATCATTCCAAGGTGTTTGAAACTCCTAAAGGACTCCCACCAATTTGTGATAATGATCATGCTATTCATTTGATTCTAGGAAGTGTTCCTCCAAACATCAGGCCTTACAAATATCCTTATGTTCAAAAGAGAGAAATTGATGCTAGTGTTTTTTGATGAAATACTAATCTATAGTAGCTCTTGGAAGGATCATGTTCAACATGTTGACAAGGTGCTCAAACTATTGGAGGAGAAACAACTATATGCAAAAACATCCAATGTTTCTTTGGAGTACAAGAGGTGGAATATTTGGGTCATATTGTATCTCACGAGGGTGTTAAGGTAGACCCTAACAAAATTAAAGCCATTAAGGAATGGAAAGTTCCCACAACCATAAAGCAGTTGCAAGGATTTCTCAGGTTGACAGGGTATTATCGCAACTTTGTTAAGAATTATAGGATAATAGCAACACCTCTAACAACTTTACTGAACAAAGATGCATTTTCATGGACTCCTAAAAGAAACTAAGGCCTTTGAACACCTTAAAGAGGCAATGTGCCTAGCACCGGTCTTAGCTACGCTAGATTTCACAAAATATTTATTGTGGAATGTGATGCCTCAGGAAATGGAATTGGTGTTGTTTTAATTCAAGAAAGAAGACCCATTTCTTTTGAAAGTCGTCCAATCAAAGGAAAGTATTTACAAAAAGCTATTTATGAGAAGGAAATATTGGCAATACTACATACACTAAAGAAATGGTGACCTTACCTAATGGGAAGGCACTTCAAGGTAAAAACTGATCATGATAGTCTTAAACACTTTTTGGAACAATTTACAAATCTTCTAAGAGCAAGAAAATGGGTCACAAAGATGTTGGGTTATGACTTTGAAATCATCTACAAAAAGGGAAGATAAATGTTGTTGCAGATGCACTCTCAAGAAAGGATGAAGAGGTGGAAGCATTTCTTTGTGCAATTTCTATTATCCAACCAGATTGGATAATCGAAGCAAGGGATGAATGGAAGAAGGATGAAGAAGTGAGGACACTCATTCAAAAGTTGAAGCAAGATCCTAGTACATCTGATACATTTAGTTGGAAAAATGATTCCTTATGGTACAAAGATCACTTATAGATTTGTAGGAATTCCCAACTAAAACAAAAGATTATTTTGGAATTGCACACTTCTCCTTTAGGAGGACACTCAAGATTTTTAAAAAATTACCACGGGGTGAAGAAAGAAATTTTTTGGGATGGCCTTAAATCTAATATTCAAAAGTTTGTGAAAGAATGTTTGGTTTGCCAGCAAAATAAAATTGAGACAATTAAGACCTTGGGTCTTCTACAACCTTTATCCATTCCAAGTCAACGTTGGGAGGAGATTTCAATGGATGGTATCACAGGTTTACCTAAGTTCGAAGAAAAGAGTGTCATCATGGTGGTAGTTGATAGACTTACCAAGTATCCACACTTTTGTGCATTATCTCATCCACTTAAAGCAAGTATAGTGGCTACTGCATTTATGGAAACAATTCAAAAGCTACATGGAAACCCAAATATTATGGTAAGCGACAGATATCCCATTTTTATTGGAATTTTTTGGACGAAATTATTTTCTTGTTTGGGTACTCAACTAGCTCATAGCCTATCCATCATCCCCAACTGAAGTGGTCAAACCGAGATAGTGGAACAAATGTTGGAAGGATAGTCTTTGTTGTTTTGTATCCATAAACAAACACAATGTCAAGGGTTACCTCTGCTGAATTAGAGAGTACTTCTTTCTACATTTGTTAAAAATGACCAAATGATAAAAGAATTTTACATATCATCCATTGTTCATCACATCATCTTTAAGAGAAAATTATATGTGCTGGGAATATCACATTGAGCATCAACAGCAAGTTCTCCAACTCTTAAAGGGTAACCTAAATTTGGCACAAAATCGAATGAAACAACAGGCAGATCAACATCGCAACGAGAAAAGTTTTGATGTAGGAGACTGGGTATTTTTACGGCTACAACGATACAAACAAATGTCCCTCAAGCAAGCTAAGAAGGATAATAAATTATCGCCAAAATGCTATGGTCCTTACAAGGTGTTGCAAAATATTAGTACTATGGCATACAAATTGGAGCTTCCTACTTCTTCACGAGTGAATCTAGTTTTTCATGTTTCATGCTTAAAGAAGGTTATAGGTGACAAAATTCCAGTTCAAACAATATTGCCTGTACTTGATGAGGAAGGAAAAATCATATTGGAACCTGAAACAATCACGGAAACAAGAACTCGATAGCTATGAAATCGATCAATTTTAGAGTATCTCATCAAGTGGAAGAACTTACCCACTGAATATTCTACATGGGAGGATGAGAATTTTATACAAAAGCATCCAGAGCTACTCAAGCATTGAGGACAACACTTTTTTGAAGGAGAGGGGCATGTTAGGTTCCCATATTACTAGTGTAGTCCCTTATTGTTATTAGTGTAGCCCCCTTATTGTTATTGTTGTACCCCTGTAACCCCCATATTGTTATTATTATTTACTTACATTATTATTGTTAGGTCAGCTAGGATTATATTGTGACCCCATGGACCCCTATATATAGAAGGAGGCTTTGGCATTTGTATCATCCAATAATTGTTCATTTAAGTAATGTATTGGAGGTTGCCCCCTCAATGTGGCTGATTTCTAAGGTGTTGATCTCTCTTTTCTTCTATTTTTGGAGCTGGTTTCATAACAGTAGCTCATACATAGTGTACTTTTTGGTTGGCATATCATTGCCCAATCATCATGCTCAACCATTGCCTAGTCATTTGTGTCCAACCAATGCCTTCCAAGTGTCACCCTATGATACGTCTAGTTGGCTTCCATGTCATAAATATATATGTTGAAAGAATGTAGAATAAAATAATATGAGAAATAATATAATGTGGAAGTGAGATGCATGAGTAACAAATAATGGGTGTGAAGTGTGCAAAGAAAAGGTTTTTGTGGAATATAATAGATGGTTATTTAGGTAAGAATGTAAAAATGACTAAGTAAGGAGATGATTATGTGCATAGGGATTATTATGTGCGAAGAAAGGAGTGTGCAAAGGAATAGTTGAAATAAATTGGAAAAATAGAAAGTAGATAAATGGCATGAATAATGGAAATAATGAAAAAAGAGGAGGTAATGGAGATATCTGGTAAAACAATGATATCTTTGGTATATGATTTTATTTATTTATTAAACTGAAAAATCGTAGAAAAAACTAAGAAATAGGGCTATCAAATGAGACGATGAATAGAGAAATTCCCTTCTCTCTAGTATCTTTTATTTTCTTCTCTCTATTAAAAAAGTAAAACCATCCTTGTTGTCCTTGCATGAAGAAGATTAAGATACAATAAAATCTTGTTGTTTTAGAATCACTCTATGTGATTTGTGACATGAAAAAACATAAACAGAGGTGAGAGCCACCAATTTTTTTAGATCAAATTTGGCAAGTGTCATACCATGAATAAATTGGTAAGAGTTAGGCCCCATGGTACCTAATGATTCAACTCCCTCTAGTTGGAGTGATTATTCCTTGAAATTATTGTACATTTTCATGAGTTGGGCCAATCATTTGGGACTAGATACAATTTCTTGATCTTGTAATTAATAAAATAAAAGATTTCTTTAGCAGAGGAATGGATACAATTTAGTTGGTGTTGTAACTCCTCATACATAAGTTCCAAGTTTGAGACATGGTTTGTGATATTATGGTTTCTAGTAGCCAAAACTATGGGTGAGTATAAGAAAAAGGATATTAGACAATGGTACCAACATGATCAATTCTATGTTCAGAGGCTATTAAGATAATTTCTAAGTAATATCAAGAGGAAGTACTCCAAAACAGGCTTACTATAGAGTGGAGCCATCATGATTAGGAGGTTGTATGAGGCTATTAAGGCAATTTCAAGGTAAAAGGGTGAGTGGGTCCACCCAAAAAAAATATTACTTGAAAGTGGTAAAATGATGATTAGTATGAAGCAAAGAGTCTAGTAAGATATGTCCCAAATAAGGGTGTGGTCAAGGACCAAATATTTTCTTTAATACTTCCACTTGACGAATAATGCACTAATAAAATGTTCAAATTAATTTAATTTGTTGGTAACAAGAAGCACGGTTTTTAACGACTAAATGCACAAATTTGAAAGAAAATTCCTTTTATATGACTTTCCAAGATTGAAAACGAGGAAAAGGGTTTCAAAGGTATGTGGATGAAGGGAGTTCCAAGTGATATAGCTCTTAGATATATGTGTAAGGTATAATAATAGAACTCAACCCAATTTCTCAAGGCTCTAACTAGAGAGGATCAACCATACCCTTAGTCATACCACCTGATTACCTAGGTACTATAGAGTAATCTTCTCAAGTGTTGTTCTCTATGTCACTATAGTGGCCAAATGGATAATTATTTTACTTGAGTCTAGTTTCAATACACCCAAGGGTTTGTGGAAGTGAAATTTTATGTACAGGTGTTGTACGATGTTGTACTACTAATTATGTTAATGCTTAGAGGGTGATATTAATGATAAATATCCCAAGATAGGAAATGATTTTGATGATATGTAGGTATTTTTTGTAGCATGAATTTTTTGGATGCTAGAGGCCATCCAAAGCCTATTTTTTGTTGATGTATTTTCAATTAAGAGATGGATTGTGCTCGATGCTATTTTAGTTATGTGCAACCTTACATGCTACATAAATCAAAACTTGTAATTTGTGGACTTGTGGTTGATGAAGATTATAACTACTAAATGAATGATGCTATATGGTTTAATCTATGCTTTTATGTTTTTTTTATCACAAATTCATCATTCTACATGCTTTTTTTGACATATATGCATCAAAATATATAAACATATATATTATGTAAAATTCACTCCCAAAATCGCCCTTGGCCCTTGAGATTTTGAAAATGTCACTCCCCACTCCTGATTCCACTCTTGCTTCCCACTTCTTCTCTCGCTTTGAAGTAACCTTACTCCAGAATAGACATGTATCACATTAATAGTACCTATATGATTTATTTCTAATGCACATGTTAAGACTTTTTACTTGTTTCTCAGTTATTTATACTCCAAATTATGGGGCAGTAGAGAAGACAAAAAATATGACATCTTCACCCTTTCCTTACCTAAGTGATGAATAGGTTGAATGAAAGTGAAGGAGAAAATGATACAAACTATTACTTGGTAGAGGGAACATGCATGCCACTGGAGGTAGTTAAATAGACTATTTTTTTGGAAGAGGGTGCATGCATGCCAAGGGCACGCATGTCACACCTTCAGTTAATCCCAGTTTAGATTTTGTTTCAAATTTATAAATTTCAGTTTTTGATACAATTTTTATATTATTAGAACTTTTCTTTTGTTATTTTATCATGCATGATCTATTATTACAAAAAAGTGTAGATCCCTAATCAATTATAATACTTATGCATGATAAATTCCCATCTTAGGTAGAGGACACAAATCTCAAGGAAGGGATGCATGCTTGCATGCTCCAGTTCATCGTTTGATGGAGACACACTTACTTGGCACTCTTACCATGCAACTATGATGCACTAGGTTATCAGGTTAGGGCTTTGATTTTACAAATTCCAACCAGATAGGATTTTTCATGTGTCCATATTCATTTTACTTTCTCTCCTCTTCCTATTCTATAAACGAGATGAAAGGTGTGCCATTGTGTTGGTTATCAAGGTTTTGTTTTGAACTTTTGTAGTATATATTTTTCAGTATTCAATAGAAAATAGATGCAATTGAGAGTCCATATCTATGCATTTTCCATTCAAATTTTCCAAAGTATGTATTTGTAAATTAACCAACTTATATCTACCTCTTTTTTATTGAAACTTTCAAGTTTTCAGCTACCTAGTATTTAGGTTATTCTTTCGAGGTGCAGAATTTGCTTACCATTGTTAATGAAAATAAAGGGGAATAAAAAATGTTAATGAAAAAATTGATACCTATAATATCTAGTTAAAGTAGTGGATTTTTAAATTGGGAAGGTGTATTGGGTTCTTATTGTTAGGGGGTTAAATAAAGTGATTTTTAGAGGTATTTTCAATATATGTAGTTAAAATAAGGGTATTGTATGGTATTCCACGAACGCATATGTTATGTGAGAGGTCATTGAGTCAAGCCCCCGTGATGCAGAGGAACAAACTAATGTAGAGGAATGCTTAGTTGACCTGGCATTGACTCATCTCTAATCAATGAGTATAACACTGTTAGATTATTCGATATGGAATTTACATAATTGTTCCAAAAATGTGAATTAGATTGGTTGCAAGCACAAGAGAGAGATGTCCATCTTCATGAGTATGCAAAACATCTTCTCCGATATCATGATAAAAAGTTTGGAAGACACCATCAATTAGATACTTTTACTTAATATCATCATGAGACATCGTGTTCAATCTTCCTCTGCAGTGTTTGTAAAGAAGAATATGATAGATCTATCAACAAAAATGGAGGAGTTACGAGAATATCTGAAAAATATTCCAGATTCACGACTTAGAGAAAGCTTAATGCGGTTTGGAATTGTCTTAAGAGGAAAATGTGTATATTCGAATAAGTTTCGTGTTGAGTTATTTGAATTGGTTCAACAGATTGGGTGTCTTACAATATTCTTTACATTAAGTGCAACAGATATGCAATGGTCAAATTTACATCAATTAATGTCAGGTACATGTCCTTCATATCCAGGGGAAACAAAGAAATGGAGACATCAAAATGTCATTGGCAATCCTCTTATTGTAGGGCATTATATGCACTTAAGGCACACAATATTTCAAGATGAAAATTTCAAACGTTTTCATCAATATACAAATTATTGGTGTCGTTATGAGTTGTAACATCGTGGATCTCCACATGTGCATGTATTTCCATGGTTTAAAAATGCTCCTAAAATGGACATGTTTAACTGGGATGATCCAGTGCAAGCTATATTGTCAAAAGAATATTTTGATGGATGTGTATATGCAATTAATCCACATTATTGACATCAAAGAAATATTCAGGTTGGACTCAATTTTGATGATCATCCTTGCTTAAAGGACACACAACAAATATTTCAATTTTGTCCTATGATTGATTTTGAAGAACTTCTTAATTTTTTTGAGCGTCACATCACTTACAATGAGAGATCATGCCTTTAGAAGAAGGCAGGAAGATTATTATGTCGATATAAGGCACCATGGGATTTATTTGATGAGTCCAAAATTTATGTTGATAAGAATGGAGAAAAGAAGCATGAACCAAGAAAAAATGATGATAGATTGAATTCACACAATCATGAAACATTGATGATGTGGAGGGATAATATAGATTGGCAACTTGTTCTTTCGAAGCCTATCGTCATTAATTGGATCCAAAACATTCCATGATATGTTGATGCATGTTTCCTCTATTGAAAATCCAAATGAACCAACAACACATGCTTACATGATTTTGTTGTGTGAAACAGTTATTAACAGGGATATAGGTGCACAAGAGACATGTCATTTACTTATAGATCTTCCTCTTTCTCAATGTAGTTGTTGATTTGTGGTTCTAAATGTCGTTAGGAAAATTTTCAAACAAGTACAATATGACACATATGATGCAAACAGTAATAATTCCCTTATTGATGGATATACCAAGTGACCTGCCCATATTGAGCACCTGCATTGATAACTATTACAAAGTCATGGTCATATGATAAACATTGATGTGGGTACAAATGGTTAGAACAAAAAAATGGAGAAGATCTAGGTTTGTAGAATTAACTCAGCTCCTGATGGTGAAGATGAAAAGTTTGTAGAATTTTTTTGGTATGAGTTTGTATTATACACGATATTTTGTGATTTAGATAAAGATATAGGTTGAGAATATGATGAGATAGTGCATAATTGGGAAAATTTTCGATACAAGCCATAGCATGTTGATTGCAATCCATTGCCTTCAATTGATCAAGTTGAATTTGATGTAGAAGAAGAAATTGAGAATCCACCTGTTGATTCTAGGGAGAATGAGTAGGAAATAATTTTTGCATTGTATCAAAATAAATATATAAATTATAATGAGTTTGAGATGTTGGGGCATAAAGATCGTGATCATGCGCATAATTGGAACATGCATTTTGTTAATGAAATAAATTCCAATTATGTTATTCATTTCATATCTGAAAAGTGAAAGTTGAATTCAATTCGTGTTGACCAACATGCAAAGACTTATTCCATTGAAACTTTGGGGAATAAGAAAAGAATAACACTTGATATTATCCTTAATCGTTATAAATCATGGGATGATCCATTTCATATGATAATCCAAGGAACAACGTGTACAGGAAAGTTTGATTGGAGCCATACAAAACGCCCTTGAAACTGAGACCTTTTCGGAGAAGAGTCCATTACTTATTTTAGCTCCTAAAGGGGTTGTAACATTCAAGATATCTGCAAGGAAGATTCATTTTGCACCTCAAATTCCAATCAAAGACATGTCACCTCTGAAAGGACCAAGTTTAATGACCTTGCAACAAGAGTTGAAGCATGCGAAGCATAACTTGATAGATGAAATGAGTTTCCTTGGAAGAAATATGTTACAAAACATATATAAGATACTTCGACAGACTTTACCAGAAAATGAAAATATTTATTTTGGTGGGAAGTCGATTATATTGGTCGGTGATTTGGGATAGTTGCCTCCTATTCTAGATAAAGTTATATATACATGTGAAGGTATTGAAAAATAATTATGGAACTCATTTACAGTAGTAGTGACCCTTGATACCGTGTTTTGAGAAGATAGAAAAAGTGATCAACAAATATATTTTCGTCGTTTATTAAGGAATTTAAAGAATGAAATACCAACTATGGAAGACTGGAAATCACATATGACTCGTACAAATACATGCTTGGATCATTCCACAAAAGATTCTTTTAATAAGGAAATACATTTGTTTGCAACAAATAATGATGTAGAAAATCATAATAAGTTTTGTTTAAGAAGCCTAAATTGTCCCATTGCAGCGAGTGTTGCTACAAAAGTAAAAGGAAACTGCATGGAAATAGATGAGGAATAAATGAAACTTGAGCCACTTGTTGCATATGGAGCTCGAGTGGTGCTTATATCAAACATATGGATTGATGCAGGCTCGTAAATCGTTTTCTTGGAATTGTAGAAAAAACAGTGTGTATAATCCTGGAATTTCACCTCCAAAACCACTCACATATGTTTTAATAAGTTTGATAATTGTATGGAAGTACCTTGGGATGAATCATCCCCTCAAACGGTTCCAATTACACCTATTGAAAGAGGTAATAGAAAGCAACTTCTTTGAACTTGCTTGGGGCTTAACAATCTATAAATCATAAGGATTAACTTTGGAGAAAGCTACTATTAATATTGGGAAGCAAGAGAGACAAGGCATAATGTTTACTGCAATATTTCGAGTAAAATATATGAATGGTCTATGATTTCATCCTCCATTTTCATATGATTGATATGCAAAACATCAAAAAAAGCAGAAGAAGAGCGATTGGGAGTAATAATATTGTAATCTATTTTATCATTGACTATATTCTTATTATTATTTGCATTTTCGATCATTAGATATTATAACTTTGTATTCAAAAATTGTATTGTCATAATATATAATCTTAGACATATTAAATATATTTAATATGAGAAAATTAATTATATGTTCAACGTTTTTTTTTGTGGCCACACATGACTAAAATCAACGTAGATCCTTCTTAACCTGTGATCTATCAAGAGCCGAGAGGGATCTAATCTCTCGAGGTGCAGAGCTTTCCTCAAGTTTTGCACTAAAAAAAGAGGTTTGCACCTCGAGAGATTTGATCTCTCTCACCGCTTGATAGATCCAAGGTTAAGACGGATCTAGGTTAGTATTAATTAAATAATGTTACAATAAAAATGTGTGAATGTCCTTCTCAAATTAGAGAAACTGTCTTGATTGCACAATCAACTAGTTGAGTAAATCTCTCAACCTATTTCCAATATAAAGATCTAATTAATAAAGAAGACTATCTCTGAACTTAACTAGATCTAACAACTTCCTAAAAGTTAGGAACATATTCCTTTACTTAGAAAGCATCACACCTAAGACAAATAGAAGATATAACTCTAACATCAAATATCTTAGAAGTTTTTCAAGATATTGAAATCATTTATATATTAAAAAATACACTTTAAAAAATTAAAAATCACAATTTCACTTAAAATTATATCACTAAAATCTAATTAAAAAATAAAAAAAAATTATCAAATATATTTTATGATAATTTTATTCTAAATTCAAAATATTAATATATTTATATATTTAAAAATACATTTTAAACAAACAAGTTTGCTTCAAATTACCTCTATATATAAAATAGAGAATATTGACTTGTCCCCAAAATGAATCACCATGCCAAAAAATTTCTAAAATGCTGAAGGACAAATTTGGCTCACAGTTGCAAAGGAAACACAATGTACAGAAAAGATGTGTAACTACCGTGGCAGCCAATGCGTAGAAGGCATTTTGACCATATAAATTTACACACAAACCGACAGAGAAACGAAAGGGAAAGAGATGGTCGGCCCGTAAGAATTCTAGTCCATAAATATTGTAGTCCGAGCTTTAAAGGCAGGGTTTATAGTCCGAGCTTTAGGCAGTCTGTTGGTTGAAATTGAATGATATAATTTTTCGGTACCATTGTAATTTTTTTTATAATATCTAAATAAAATTTGTGAAACATTAAATTTTGAAAAATACAAAATTTAATTTTGTATTAAATATTAAATTTATAATTAATATAAGTATTTATAAAATTTCAAATTTCAAATATATTTATATATTTATAAAAATTTAAATTCAAATATATTTATAAATAAGTTTAAGCCTATTAATTTAATTAATTAATGTATGATATTTTTTTAAATAAAAAACCTGTTTCAACAAAATAATTGAACTATTAAAATTTATCTCCATACATACACCTACACACTCTATGTCTTGATTTTAATCCTATAAAATCTTAGAGCTGGAAAAAAAAAAAATATATATATATATATATATATATATATATGTGATTTTAAACCTATAAAAGGTATATATGGTTTATATTTTTTGAAATTAGTATAATATTTGATGGAGTTGTTTATAGGGGTGGAATTGCTCGGGTTAAAATGACTAGAATCTGGGCAAAAAAAATTAAGAAATCTTGTAGTAAAAGTGTTTGAATCATGTTTTTAATGGTGGAAATGGATTCAGCACCATCAAAAATCTGAAAGACACTCAAAATCTTGAAGTTTGATAGCTATAATCTAGATTTACAAAAATCCCTACTAAATTTTATTAAAATCTTGTCAAAATTTCCATAATTTTCAGAACCAAAATACAGACTAACTAACTACTAGATTAGGAAACCTAAACCTAGATTATAAAATACCCATTCACCCATTCTTTTTTAAATTAGTGTGATATTGGATCGAGAAACTCATAATCAACGTATCTCAATTGAACACTTCTTAAACTTGGGCACCACTGTTCCCTCACAGGTCCTTGAAATTGTCAAGGGTGCAAGTTTGTTCAGACAACTTCCGATCACCAAATAGGGATAGTTAGGGTTCCGCCTTAATTTTAGTGGTGGAGATGGACGGGTTCTGCCTTAATATTTTAGTGGTGGAGATGGACACAACACCAACGAGCGTCATTCTAAGCAGATATGCACAGATGCAGATGCAAAGGCACCACTTCTGGATATTGAATGGATTATTTATTCTATTTTTCAAATTTGGAATGACTATTATTCTGTCAATGGAACCTATGCAAGAGCAGATCTCTCTTGCTAACAACGAATATTCTTCATCCTCCATTCCAGCTGTAAAATATAAAATGTTATAAATATAAAGAAACTATAATAATATTAAAAATTACAAACATAACAAAGCTCTATAAAATAAAATGTTATAAATATAAAGAAACTATAATAGTATAAAAACTTACAAACATAACAAAGCTCTATAAAACCATAACATGAAATTCGACCGTCCAAGTATAAATATATGCAAACCATAAAATCAAAGTCAAATAATTTACCACTAAAAGCCGCGTACATCCATGGGACAAGTTGGAACTAAAACTTCACATGTTGGTGAATAAAGTTGTAACTCACATGGGGATCATTGGTAAGGTTGCAAATAATACTGTATCTTGGTTAAGGATCCGGATCCCTGATTGCTAATAACACTAATACTAATAGAAAAGCAAATATGTTGACCATCAATTCATGTCGCTGGTATATAAGTTGTTCGAATAATGCATTCTTCAAAAACAAGAACCAAGAGATAATATTTTCAGCTTTCTGTTATCGATGCAAGATTAAACAATCATAAGCACACCCACAACTCGGCAGCCATCCGATTTCTGCAAGATAATTAAACTTCATTCTAATGCTTAGAATATGACGAATCAGGAGCCTAAGGGCTTAGATATAGAAAAATGTTATGGAAAAGTCATTTAGAAGTAGTTAAAACCTAAGAAAAAATTGTATTGTAAATAACAACATTTGCTTGGTGAGGGCTGTCTAGGCCCTTCACACCGAACAAATTTTTGGAATACAAAAAACATAAGCGTAAAAGTATAGTTTTGCTAATTCTCTAGAGCCAAAATAGCTAAATCTCTCGTCTATTCATTATGCAGCTGCAACTCTCTTTGTTTATGCTTGAAAATTGCCATTTAAAAATAATTCCCCTGCTGACGAGACTTATTCTTCATTCTTCATGCCCTGCAACACTTTTCCCTTTGTGTTCATCCATCTGCTGTTGCTGGCATTCGACGCTGCAAAAAGGATAATCAAATATTTAACCTGGTATAAATTTAATGGGGCCGATATATTCAGTCAAGCCAGTTTGAATTTAATGAAACCAATATATTCGATCAATGGAGAGCGTTCTAACTATCCCAGATACTTAGACAAAACTGGAGCGAACGATATCTTGAATCAAACTTTTCTCGAGTACCGGAAATCCAGCAATGCACAAACTGAAAGTTAGTGAGTATCCAGCAATATAGAAAGTGAAAGTTATATGACTATAAAAATTTCAGTTAAGTAATTTTTAACCATCCACATATGTTGCCCATTTTCAAAATCTATTATTGTCTAAAATTTCTGCCCACTACTTGTAAAAATTATCATGACCATAAAATTCATTTACTACAAAATTTCTCGCTGTACTTTCCTCAGCTGAGAAATATTTGACAATGTACTGTTTATATATAATATAATCAGCGTTTTTTTTCTCCTGAAAAAAAAAAAGATGCCAAAAGCACCTATTTAAAATAAAATCAAGAAATCAAATCTATATCAAGGAATCAATCCTATCTTGAACTTGAGTTTGAGAAGGGATCGCAGAAGACATTTAATGTTTCGACCATGGCCGCAATTGACCGATCTGGGGGCGATGTCTTTGGCTGCAGTCTGACATTGATTAAGCATATCTGCAAATTCCAATTTCCAACCAATTCCAGATTTGCTACCCTGTAAAAACTCTCAAAGCTACATTGAGCTCATGCCTCTCCCTAGAATTGTTGCATATTTCTGGAATACAATCATTTAGTAAATGGCAATCATATTTATAAGTTGTAAATAAAATTATTGATTCTTCAATTAATAAACAAAAACATATTGTAAAACAATTAAACCAAATCTAGGCAAACCATAGTTGACACCATTCAGTAAATGCTTGATTGCAACCATATAATTTACAGTCTCAAACACCCATTATGCATCCACAATACTTTTCTTGGAGGGGGGCAAGAACTAGACTTACGCGGAGTCATTTTGGAGGGTCCTCTGTTCAATCACGCCTGCGGCTGATGAGTTGCCGGGCTCCATGATGAGAACCCCTGTTTCGCCTACCAGCAAGGAGTGTTTTCGCGATTCTCTTCGTTTGAAATTATCTGTGCATCTTGCATTTTTAAATTGATCCAATGCCCAGGAAATTGTATAGCCGTTTATTGTCAATTTGATGCGACGGCCTCCCAAAAGTTGCCATGTATTCCTGTCCGTCCAGATGCCATGTTCCCATCCTGGACATTCTTTCACCCTTATTTCTTCAAGAGTACTAGTAGCTGGCATATTTAATGCTTTTGTAATATCTTTCAACTTACTGCAGTATTTCATTTGCAAACACTTCAACTTTGGGAATGCTCCATCCTGCAAAGAGGGAAAGTTTTCCAAACTGTGAAAATGTTTGGTGACAAAGATTTCCAGCATCGGAAATGCCCCAGGTTTTCCAAACTCCTTTGGAAATTCAACACACTTGTCGTTGCTCGATAATTTTAGCTTTCTCAAATTAGGAATACTTAGAAGCCCTTTATAATCTCCAGTTGAGCCGTTATCCCCATGTAACTGCAGTTCCATGAGATTCTGAAGCTGAAAGATCCAGTCCTGCACCACGCAACCTTCTAGATGAAGGATTTCAAGGCGGTGCATGACTTCAATGTCCCTGGGAAGCTCGAGGAGGCCACGAGAACCTTTAGAAGAATTAATATAATTGAAGGACAGGTATCGCATATTTGTCATGCTAGCGAAAGTCCCCTCCTCCAGTCGAATAATACTATCTGAATGTGAAACAAGTGTCAACGATAGGTACTGGAGAAGGGTCAATCTTTTCAGATCCCACCATTGCAGGGCCTTGGCATTTGCTCTCTTTCCAGCTTTTAATGCAGCGCTCCATTTCCAAACCTTTGCAGTGGGTGCCTTTTCCCTTTTGAATATAAGGCCTTTCAACGTGTGTAAGTAGGTGAGCTTTGATATTCCCACAGGCAGCCACTCCAAATTTTCAGAGCCCTTCACATTCAAATGTAGCATAGATTTGTGCTCACCTATTCCCGAATGCATCTCCCGGAGGTGTAGGCACTGACTAACGTCCAGAAATTGGAGGGTTCGAAGTTCAGACAATGACTTAGGAAGCTTTTCTATGTTTGTCCGGGATAAATTTAGGAGCTTTAGATGCCTTAAATGGCCGACAGTTTCGGGCAGTGCAGTGATGGACGTCTGGCTTAAATCTAATACAGCCAGGTATTTCATATCTTCAAAAAAACTTGGGGAAATTGATTTAAGAGAGACATTTTTCCATAGAAATAGACTGCGGAGTCCTGGACACTTGATGGGTTGCGTTATCGCTTCTATATTGTTTTCAATCAGTGAAATTCTACGGAGGCCCACAGAATCGCGCACTGGAAATTCATTCAATTCATTTCCTGGCTTTAACAAACATTTAGTTTTCTTCTGAGATTCTAAATGAGCTAACTCATGCAGTAAATCATGCATTTTGCAATACTTCACTTGTCCATCCCCACCAAGCTTCCAAACTTCCAGCAGACATCGATCAATAAGTTCGTTGATGTAGGAGACCCCTACATCGTATGGGTGTTCCGCTGTTTGAGGGATAAATCCTTCATCAATCCAAGCGTTCACTAGATACTCGGATTTCAATGGAGTATTTTTAGGAAAAGAAGAGCAATAATCAAAGCAAAGCTTCAAATGATTGGGCAAAGCCTGATAACTTAACCTGAGAGAAGGCCAAACTTGCTCACTCATCGCTGGTGCTTCATTTAGACTTTTCAAGATCCTTTCCCACTCATTAGGAAGCATCCTTCCTCTTGCCATAGATGCTCCTATTGTTTTAAGGGCCAAGGGTAATCCATCACACTTTTTTACAATTTGTTCTGTGAGACTCCTGAGACTCTCTGGAAGCTGGTTTGGAAAACCATTATTTGTTGCAGCACTGTGTTCTGTAACTTCCTTTGGATGCTGGTCTGGAAGACTAATATCTGTGTCTTCAGTACTCTTCTGTGTATCTCCAGAGTCGGGGAAAGCAATATTTGAAGCTTGCAGCACTGTGTTCTGTAACTTCCTTTGGATGCTGGTCTGGAAGACTAATATCTGTGTCTTCAGTACTCTTCTGTGTATCTCCAGAGTCGGGGAAAGCATAAATGCAGAACAATTTAATGCTATCCTCCTCTGATAAGCAAGTCATGGAGTGGATGTGAACCTGAGACGACAACATGGTCTTTGCAACACTTCTATGACGTGTGGTGACTAGAATCTTAGTTTTACCCACTGATAGCCACTCAATTTTACACCAATCATCTTTCCATAGTCCATCTACAACAAATAAACAGCGGCTTCTTTCTAAATCTTTAATAATTTTGCTTTTAATCTCCTCCATCGGGAGATTTCGAACACTAGCCTCTTCAGTGGTCACATTTTGATTTTTAGCCCGTGGAAATTTCATCTTTCTTGCAATCTGAAGTAACACATGTTGCAAGTCGAAATTCTGAGAGACTGGTAGCCATACCACATGATCGAACCTTTCCTGGACCATTTGACTTTTGGACACACTCTGTACCAGAAGAGTTTTGCCCATCCCTCCCATGCCCACAACGGCAATGGCGTGAGGGTCGTCGTTTTCCTTCAATATAAGTTCAGTAATCTCAGCAATGTGATGACTGATGCCTACAATATGTGATTCTTTGAGAGGAGCACTGGATCTAATTTCCCGCTTATCTTCTAAATTATGGACATTCAATGCATTAATCTGAAGGACTGACATGAGATGCTTCAGATATTTAGCGCTCCCATGAATGTCGTTGATTCTCTTCCTTAATGTCCTAATCCTACTGCCCATCTTGTGACGGAAAATGAGTTTTTCAAAGTTGGAGAAGATAGAGTTACCAAAGTTGCTTGCGCCACATTCATCCACTATGTCCACAGCATCGATCAGAAAATATTCAAGTTTTTCCAGCCAATTAGACATTGAGCGCGAGGTACTGTTCTGTCCCGCCTCGTCCAACAGTAATTTAACAGAAAAGAGCTCGTCACAGAGAAATTCAAAATCATTTTTGAAATCGGTGATTAGAGATACCTCTTCCAAGACCTTGTCAGCGAGGATAGAAGTGAATGTTTCAATTAGCGCGCTCACAACAGGGGGTTCTGACATGCTTTTCTCCTCCTCTGGTTTCCTCTGCACCTCTGAACCTGATCGCCACTTAACTCCTCTTTGCACCTCCCACTCTCCGACTTGTTTAACTGCAATGCCCGCTGTGGGAGAGGGTAACAAGGTATTTAAGATCAGGAAATTGTCTTTCAGCATTCGAAAACCATTCGATAACTATAAAAGCTAGACTGCTTGGTTGGTCTAGTCCCACTTTTTTCACATCTCCGGTGGAAAAACAAGAGCGCAGTCTTGAAAAAAAGGGCATATTCAGTGTATAGATTTGACCAACATAAGCTTGACTACGTGGTTGGTCTCTTCTGATATTTTTCGCGTTTCCCGTAGAAAAACAAAGGCATATTCGGTGTCTAGATTCGACCAACCTAAGCTTCACTGCGTAGTTGCTTCCTTCTCAATTTTTTCGGTTCTCCCGTGGAAAATCAATGGCAAATTCAACGGATAGATTTGACCAGCACCCTTCTTAAGTACTTTTTAATACAAAATTAATTAATTTTTTTTTTACTATTTAAATACTTGCATTTTATGTTTTTCTATAATATTATTTAGTATGATTAATACATTTAATCAAAACGAAAATATCCTTTTTATTATTCTCGTTTCAGTATGTTGATTCACATTACAATAAAAAATAATTATGATGGTTTCAAAAAACAATTATGATGATTCTACCATATCCTTTTTATTATTCTCGTTTCATTATGTTGATTCACATTACAATAAAAAATAATTATGATGGTTTCAAAAAACAATTATGATGATTCTACCATATTGCAATATACATCAATACAATTTATCATTTTATTACTTTTATTACATTTACTAACATCATTATTATTATAATCATAACCATGGAGAACACTATTTTTAATATTACTATTAATATTATTATGGCTTTCAATACTCCCATTATTATCAATCGATTTATTAGAAATATCGTCCAACCTTTTATCATTAATAATGAAGTTTTTATTTATTATATTAATATCATTATTTATAGAATTAAGAGTATGAAAACTCAACGTTTCACAATTAGAAATTAAAGGAGAATTACTTATAACGAAATCGATATTATGGGAAATTTGAACGCTCGAATCAGCGGCAGAGACCAAACCTGAAGTAGAATTTTGAATTTCATTCTGATTGAGCGATGAAATAATATAGTTCGAGATTTTTCTGAAAGTGTGCCAAAGCACTTATTAAATCAGAAACAAATCTATATCAGTAATCAACGAATAATCAGTTTGAGGTGAATTGCAAGTACATTGTAATACTTCAACGGCACGCAATTGATCGACTTGGACCATGTCTTGGCTCAATCGATTGATTAAGCATATCGCAAATTCATAATTCTAACTAATTCCAGACGCATCCAGTAAAACCAAAAGCTGCGATTGGTACCACCCTCCTAACGTATTACATATTTCGAATGCTAATTGCTTAGTAATGGCAATATATGTGAAAGCAAATAATTTTATTGATTCT